>JAODAL010016522.1:0-80411 GCA_025379985.1 Phyllomedusa bahiana
GAGGATTCGGGGGCCACCAGTGGAGTTGATTCTTGAGGCCCATCAGTGGAGTTGATTCTAGGGGCCACCAATGAAGATGATTCTTTGGGTCCACCAGTGCAGTTGATTCTTGGGGCCACCAGAGGAGTTTATTCTTGGGGTCACCAGTTAAGATGATTCTTGGGGCCACCAGTTAAGATGATTCTTGAGGGACCACCAGTGGATTTGATTCTTGGGGTCCACCAGTAGAGTTGATTAGGGTTCCCCCATAAGTTGATTCTGGGGCCCCCATGGAGATGTTTCATGGTGCCCACCAGTGGAGTTGACTTTTGGGGCCCACCGTCGTATTTTTTGGGGCCACCAGGGGATTTTGATTCTTGGGGTCACCATTAAGATGATTCTTGAGGGCCCACCAGGGGATTGATCTTTGGGGGTCAACACAGCATTATTATTGGGCCATATGGAGTTATTCTTGGGGTTATAAAGGGGAGCAAGTCCGGGGGCTCACTAGGAAAACTAAAATCTTTGGACCACCAGAATTGTTTTTTGGGGCCCGCATAAATGGTTTTTTTGGGCCCCACCATAAGTTGATTCTTCGGCCCCCCAGAGGATTGATTTTTGGGCCAAACCGTGAGTTAATTCTTGGGGCCTATCATTGCAGTTAATGTTATGGGTGGAAACAGCACAGAACCCAAAGCCAGGTAAACGGCAACAAGGAACGCGACCACCTTTTATTTCTCACTGAGAAGAAAAGAGGGTGCAAGGAGACATGGAGTGGCCAAATTTTCCCATGGGGGAGGGGGGGGTTGGTAAGCCTTATTGCCTACACCAAAACCTTATCCCATCCTGACAGAACCCAAAATGCCTTTTTGACTCCTGATTGAAGGGTCCACACTTTGCCCTCCACAACCCTAAATTTTCTAAAAAAGCTGAAAGCACATTTCCCCTAGAGTCTCCCCGCCCTCCAGCCAAAGCGTGAGGGTCTGGGGAAGTTTTTATGAGAGTCTTTTAAAAAGGGAGCGTCTGCCCAAAAGATAATCTATGAGAAGCTCACCATGGTGACCGTACCCTACACTCCTACACACAGTTCATCCCCACCCCCCCCCTTTTTTGGGGAACATCCGCTGCAGCACAGACCCTCTTAATGATCAGGGCCAGCAAGGGGTATTGGTATTCAGGTGCAGAGGTAGCAGTTGAACACAGGGCTATGGTACCTGTGGAGGACAATGGCCTCTCTTCTACATGAGATGACACCAGTATCATAAATGACAACAATTGAGGTGTAGAGGGGGAACAGGCATTGCCTAAGAGTCAAGGTGCACTGCTGGGCCAAGTGCTAAGTAAATGCGCTGCCCAATCGTAGCCAAATAGTCCTTAATGGGATTTCTATGATCAGTGCAGGAGGGGAACAGGAAGCTGCACAATCAGCCTTCAGCTTCCTGTTACAGAGACAACGTGGAGTCTGAGAGGCCATCAAATATGAATAGTGATTCACTTCTATGCTGTAGCCCACTAGGGCTGTCAGCATAGACTAAATGGGGCTCTATCTGGAGGCTATATGGCCATTTAGTTGGTTTATATGACAGTATTTACACTCACCGGCCACTTTATTAGTACACCGCCCAACTGCTCGTTAACATTAAATTTTTAAACACCAACACATGGGGGCAACTCGTGCATTTAGGCATGTAGACATGGTCAAGACAATCCCCCTGCAGTTCCAACCGAGCATCATATGGGGAAAAAAGGGTGATTGATGCCTTTGAATGTGTTTGGTTGTTGGTGCCAAAAAGGGCTGGTCGAGTATTTCAAAACTGCTTTTTAACGGCATGGTAGGGGATCCCTGGGCCACCCAAGCGATGGTGGAAGCCCACCCAGGGAAGGGAATCAAGTAGAAACCGGTTTTCACCTGAGCCGGCCGAAAGCGGATGGATTTGCTGCGGCGGAGAACTACCAGTCGTTTCCACTGGCGGGACTTGCTTGGGGCGGGGGTAAAAAAAAAAAGGGAAAGCGTGGTACAAAAAAAAAATCGTGAGGGCTTAGGCGGGGGGGTCAGGACAGGCAATAGGTCAGGAAACGGCAAAAGGTTCATGGCAGGAAACAGGGCGAGACGGTGGACAGGGGGAAAGGCAAACAAGAACAAATGCTTTCTTTTCTAAAGGCCGGGGAGACTAAAGACCCGGGAAAGGGGACCCGGAGCGGACCCAAATATAAGGGTCAGGACCAACCACCAATTCCGGCCACGGGCCCCTTTTAAGAGAGGGGAGACTGCGCGCGCGCGCCTTAGGGAACGGGACGCCCCGACGGCCGGACGACGCCCTGGAGTCAGGAGCGGGCAGGAAAAGCTGTTATTACCGCGGGACCAAAGCGCGGCCACGGAGGGGCCGCGGACCGCACCCCACTCGCCCGCGGCACACGAAGGGGGCCGGGGGAGCGACGGACCGCACCCGGGGGGGAGGGCCCCTGCGCGCCGCTCTTACAGTACCCCCCCCCTTGGGCCCTCCCCCTTTCCCACCCGGAGGAATCCAAAAAATTTTGACGGTCCGAATGTTGTCCCCCGGGCCCCCAAGACCTCCCTGGGGCCCGAACCCCTTCCACTCGATGAGAAAGTATCGTTTTCCCCTTTTGACACCCCATACCAAGATCTCTTTCAGGCGAATACATTAGTAGCATCCCCCCGGGGGAAGGGAGGAGAGCCTTACGAGAAAAAGGTTAAGGACCGGGGGTTTGAGAACGACCATGAAAGGAGTTCGGATGCGCATGGGGGGGCGGAGCCGGGAGTTTATAGGCACCGGTTTTAAACGTCAAGCCCCTCAAAGGGACCTACGTAGCGGGGACCCAGTTTATAGTTTGGGGACTTAAGCCTACATATTTGGCAGACAGCCAAATTTTATCGCCGGGAGAAAAAATTGGAGGAGGACCCTTTTTTTAAAACCCGCCTGATTTTCATGCGTCCGAAGCAGGGAGCAAAGACTGGCGGTCAGGCCCAAATAGTCTTCTGTCGCGACCAGTTATCCGCAGCGGGGATTCGACTGAGAGGTCATGGGAGGGGGGGCAAGGGTGTGAAGGCCGTACACAATATAAAAAGGGGCCCCCCCTACTCGGAATCTGGGGGAATTGTGGGAAAATTCTGCCCATGGGAGTAGGTCACCCATCATTCTGGCCGCGAACAAATGGGGGCAAGTGGGGCCCCCCAAGACCGGGTTTAACCCTTTCTACTTGGCCTTAGTCTGGGGGTAAAGGGGCCGAGGAAAAACAGGGAACAGGGGGGCCCCGCAATTTTTGGGAAAACAAACGGCTCCGCGGTCAGAGACAATCTGCAAGGCACCCCGTAAGGCAAAAATGGGGAAAAAATGGCTACCCGGGCGGGGGGCCCGAGGGCAGCCCTCAGTGGACAAAGTGAGCCATCTTAAAAAAACGATCTTAACCCCCCCAATCCGGTTACCAAGGATGGGGAAATGGGTTTAGAAATCCATCGCCACATCGACCAGGGGCTAGTAGGGAGGGCAGGGGAACGGGAGCCCGACAGGCCTGTGACGGGGTTTTTTTGTTAGGGGCACAGGGGGTACAGGCCTCAACAAATTCTTAACTCCTTACAAGGCTGGCCCCAGTAGAACCGGGGGAATAAGGAAGGGGTTTTACGGGCCCCGGGGGTGTCCACCCCCAAATGAGCAGTGCCCCACCAGATCTGTCTGCAGTGGGGACCCACATAGCTTCCCGGGCGGGACACCCCGGAGGTCAACGGGGGGCTAAAGGGGACAAGAGCTCCGGAGGATTATGTGCCCCGGGGATTTTTCCTCCCCTCTCCGACCCACAGAAGCGCGAGACAACGCACCCCTTA
Source organism: Phyllomedusa bahiana (assembly GCA_025379985.1). NCBI lineage: Eukaryota > Metazoa > Chordata > Amphibia > Anura > Hylidae > Phyllomedusa > Phyllomedusa bahiana. The sequence goes on from JAODAL010016522.1 coordinate 3,821, forward strand.
CATTCCTCTCCGCCGGAAGGGAAGGGGGATTAAGGAAAATCAAATGGGGAGAAAAAGGGACCATCTCTTGGCGTGATTGAGTCGCGGGGCCGTCTGGGGGTACTGGAGATTTTTGTGGCAGATAGATACTGATGGGATCCGAGCCCCCCATTAATAACCCATCCTCGGTAGCTTGAGGGCTAAAAACTCCCTTCCTCCGATCGTATATTTCCTTTCCGCCGGTGAAAAAGTTTGGAAAAAAAAGCCCAGGGACCTTTCCCCCTCTTGGCCCTTTTGCGTGAGAACCGCACCGACCCCGACCGACGAGGCTCCCACTTCAAGTGCAAAGGGCTAGGGGGGTCCGGCCGTGAAAAGGGGAAAGCGGAGGCAAAGGGCAGACTTCAAACTCGAGAAGCCTCCTGGGTTTGGGGTGCCACTTCGCGGTTAGTTTTCTTTCTCGTGAGCGCCACAATGGGTGCTACCCGGGTGAGAAGGGGGGGATGAATTTTCCCGTAAAAATTTACAGAATCCCGGGAAGCTTGTAACCCCGAAGCCAACTGGGGCGGGGCCCATTGGGGAAAAGGGGACATTTGGGCTGGGTCCATCAGCAACCCTTGTCCGAATAATATACCCCAAGAAAGGCAGCTGACTGATAAAAATCCCTTTTCCCAACTTGGCATATGGGCGGTTGGCCCGGAGGCGCCCAACCTGGGGGACATAAACACGGGTCTCCAAGTCAAAAGGTAACCAAATGCGTCCAGGACACCAAGCACACGATACAAGAGATCCCTGAAGATGTCTTTCACGAATTCCTAAAAAGAGGGCTGGGGCATTGAAAAGGGCAAATGGCTGCCCAAAGTATTCGAAGTGCCCGTCTCGGTTTTTAAAAAGGCCCCCCACTCATCGCCCTCCCCCGGGATGCGGATGAATTAAGGCTCCCCTTTTAAGCCCAATTTTGGGGAGAAGATCTTCGCACCACGTAGGGGATCAAGAGCTCAAAAAATCAAAGGCAGAGGATACCGATTCTTCACCGTGATCTTTTTAAGACCCCGATAATCAATGCGGGGTCGCGGGGTGCCGTCCTTCTTTCCACGAAAAAGAATCCCCCCCCCCGCGGGAGAGGAGGATCTCCGTAGAACCCCTTCTGGAGGGTTTTTTTTTCCCCATATATTTGGCATAGCTTTAGTCTCGGGAACGGGCAAGGGATTTGCCCTTTTGCCCGGGGGGGGGTGGCACCAGGGATTTGCTCGATCGGACAGTCATAAGTCCCATGAGGAGGAAGGATCTCGTTCTTCTCCAAAAGACACGGTGAACCCCTGGTATTCGGCGGGCAGTCCGGCCAACGGTTCGCGGGAGGCCCGGGGAGAGACGTAACCCCGGGGGAGGTGCCACCGACAAAACCCCAGGGATTGGGCCCCAGCGAGGAGTTTACCCCACGTCCAGTCTACTTAGAGTGAGTCCAACCACGGAATCCGAAAGAACGCCGAGGAAGAGGTGGCAGAACATAAAGGGTCTCTCCTTATGCAAAACTCCCCGTGAAAGAAATGGCTTGGGGATGTACTGTATAGTGTCCTTAGCAGCTCGCTGCGACCGAGGAGAGACCAGGGGTTTTTTTCCCAAAGGACCACCGGGAAAACGGTACGGGGACACCCAAGGGGCGATAAGTTTCCCGCCGAGCCGAGCCAAGAAGGCGGAGGTCTGGAAGGTAACCACATCATCCTGATTGAACAGGCAGCATCAAGCGTGGAAGGAGGAATTTGCACCAGGGGCGCCCTCCCACGAACCCTAGGGCGAGAGTTTTCCCCCCACGTTTTGGGGGTTGGGGGCAATTCCCGGAAGTGCTCAGGACGGGCCGCATAAGGGACGGTTGCCAGACCGCGTAGGGGCCATTCTTTTCTGAGAGATGTACCTTGTCTACCTGCATGGGGGCCCAAAAGGGAGTTGTGCGGGTTGCGTAGGTTTCCCGGAAAACGGGAGCCAGGGGGAGGATACCGCGTGGACGTGCTCCTCTCGTTCCTGCCGGGGCTTACCTTTTCGGGCCCCCAAAATTCCTTAATCCTACTCAGAGACCCCTTTTAAAGGACGCACAAGGCACCCCGTCCAGGATAACTCTGGGCAGGTGGAACGCACGCGTAGTCCCCACCGGGCAGTCCCCTGGACAGAGTGAGGAGGGCATCTCGGGGGGAGGGTCCCGGGCCGGTTCCCCAAAAAAACGCGGAAATCCCCGGAGGAAGGGCGCAGATCCGATTCACAGGGTCTTCCGATCCCACAAGGGGTGGCCCATGCAAGGCCCTTTCCCGGGAAGCAGCGGGCCACGAAAGCCACTTTTAAAACGCCCGTGGGAACTGGCCGCCATTTAATTTAACTCATTGAGCACTGGGTAGAAGCCTCGGGAAGTTTTGGGGGGTCCCCTTCAAACTTGGACGGGAGCGGGAAACGAATTAAACCCCCCTTTTTTGGCCGGGCGACGGAAACCGGTGTAGACACAATGGAGTTGGCTGGTTCCCAGGAGTTGCTGTAACATGGCGGTCACTGGGCCAACTGCAGCCGTTTCCAATTTGACGTGACTGTTTTGCGAGCGGCAAAAGGGCCGCATCACCAGGGAAGGCCCTTTGGGGGATCCTGGCCGGGGTCTTACTGAAAAGGCATGGTAGGGGTCCGCTGGCCACCGCAACGATGGTGGAAGCCCAGCCAGGGGGCGGAATCTAATTAAACCCGGGGTTTCACCCGAGCCCCCCGCAAAGCGGGGTGGACTTTCTCGCGGAGAACTACCAGTCGTTTTTACGGCGGACTTGCTTGCGGTGGGAGCAAAGGATTTGCGTGGTACAAATCGTGAGGCGAGGCGTGGGCAGGGGAAAGGGAATAGGTCGGACAGGGGGCAAGGGGTTTTGGGCAGGAAACAGGAGCGAGACGGTCTGGTACACGGTAGAAGGGAAACAAGAACAAAACGCTTTTTTCTAAAGGCACAGGAGGCACTAAAGACCGGCAGAGGACTGCCAGGCGGAGCCAATAATAGGGCAGTGACCGGTAACCAGCCATTCCGGCGCACTGGCCCTTTAAGAGAGAGGAACGGCGCGCGCGCGCCTTGGGAACGGGAGCGCGCCCACGCCGGACAGCGCGCCCGGATCAGGGGCGGTCAGGTAACTGTTATGTACCCCCCGGAACGAGCGCGGCCCCGGGCCGGGCCACGGACCGCACCGCCACTCGCCCGCGCACACGAGACGGGGGCCGGGGGGGAGCGACCGCAGCCCGGGGAAAGGTCGCGGGGCCCCCTTTACACTGCTGATCTCCGGGATTTTCACGCACAACCATCTCTAGGTTTACAGAGAATGGGCCCAAAAAAAAAAAAAACATCCCTGACGGCAGTCCTGTTGGCGGGAAAAGCCTTTTTGATGCCAGAGGGCAAAAGGGGAAAAGGGGAGACTGGTTCAGCTGTAAAAGGCAACAGTGACTCAAATAGCCCCCCGTACAAAACCCAAAGGGAGGCAAAAGCATCTCTAACACACAGTACGGCCAAATTTGAGGAAAAGGCTACGCACAGAAGACCCCCACCGGGTCCACTCCTTTCACTAAGGGAACAGGAAACTGAGGCCCCAAAATTGCCCCAACTCCTCGAAATTGCAGTAGAAAATTGGGAAAAAAGTTGCCGGTCTGATAGCTCGATTTTTGCTGCGACCTTCGGGTGGTAGGGGCAGAAATTGGCGTCAAAAAACTAAAGCATGGAACCCTCCTGCCTTGTATCAAAGGTTTAGGGGTGGGGTGGTGGGGCAGGTGGGGAAAATTTTCTTGGGACTCTTTGGGCCCCCTTGGGACCATTAGCATTTTTTGCAACACCTTGTTTAATCGCCACGAAAATTGAGGGGAGTTTTGAAGGGAAAGGGGGGCCAACCCTTACTACATGGTGTACCAATAAAAGTGGCCGGTGAGTGTAAATAGTCTAGAGACCCTTATTGTCCACTTTCAATTACAAAATAAGTACTGTGCAAGAATAAAATGGGAATCCCTTGAACTGCTAGGTTGTAAAATTCTTGATGTGACAGTAAAGGTGCCACCGAAATCTCTGCCCAACCCCCCACCTGAGCCATATTGGCACCAAATGATGCCATAAATGACAGAAGGTCACATCTACACAGGTGAGCTAGCTGCATCCCATGTGGTCACTGTAATATGTTATAGCATGGTGCTTGGATTGGCCCACAGAGAAGTAGTGGAAAGCCCGGGGGCACCAGTGTGTAAAGGACTAGGACTGTTTTACAGGGAAAAAGGAGGGAAAGAGAGGGAGAAAGCAACAGAAAGAGTAAAAAAGGCATGTGTAGCCATGTACAGTAGCTGTGGGGTGGGCCCCTGTCACGGACGCCCCTCACCCCTGTCTCGGGTCGTCCAGCGCGTCCGTTTATTTGCGGTCTCAGCGGAGCCCCGTCCCGCACTCCGGGTCGGGGTCCGCCTCTGCTCCCAGTCCTGCCAGCAACCCACTTACCCGGCCGCGCTCCTGCACAGTCACTCACAGCCTCCCCGCGCGTGGCTCCGCCCCTAGGGGCGGCGCGCCCGGCTGTTTTGAAATTTAAAGGGCAGTGCCCGGTAATTTGCTATTTGCCGGGCACTGCTCCCTATTAGGTCTGGCCCCTGCCTGCCAGCCCTGCCGGATCCTTATTGTGTCCTACCTCTGGAGAAAGCGTTCCTAGTCCTAGTCTTGTCTATCCGTGTACCGTACCCCTTGCCTACGTTTTATCGACCACGTCTCTTGCCGCCTGCCCGAACCGTTGCCTGACCACTTTACGATCCAGAGCCGCCTAGTCCTGACCTTCGCCTGTCCCCGACCACCGCTTGCCTGACGAATCTGTACTACGTCTACCCTTTCCGCCACCGCAGGCAAGTCCCGCCAGTGGAACGACCTGGTAGACTCCCGCCGCAGCCAAGTCCATCCCGCTTTGCGGCGGCACTGGTGAATACCGGGACCAACATAGAATTCCGTTCCCTGGCGTGGGCTTCCACCATCACCTGCGGTGGTCCAGCGATCCACACCCGTCCTAACAGTAGATCCGGCATGGATCCCGCCAAGGTGTCGATGCCAAGTGTCACCATATCACCACCGTTGTGGCCAAGCAGTCCAAACAGATCGCGCAGCAAGCGCAAGCAGCTCGAGCAACTCCCTCTCTGGTGCAGCCGTTCATCGTCCCACTCAGCAAGCAGCAGTCGGCCTGCAGGTGGTTCCTCCCCGGGCATTGCTCCAGAGTCGGTCCCAAGTCTCTGGTTATCCATGCCGAGTAAGTTTGATGGGATTCCAAGGCCTGCAGGGGCTTCATCACCCATGCCCCTGCATGTGGAACTCATGGCAGGTCATCCCTTCAGAAAGATCCAGGGTGGCCTTCGTGGTCAGTCTCCTCTCCGGTAAAGCCCTGGCCTGGGCCAACTCCTCTGTGGGACCGAGGTGACCCAATCACGCGATCTAGCGACATTTCTACTATAGAATTCCGGATGTCTTCGAGACCTGCTCGTGCCCTTCATCTGCCGAAACAGCCCAGTTTGAACCTGCAGCAAGGGAACTCCTCCGTGGGAGACTACGCCGTGAAATTCCGCACACTAGCATCGGAGCTAGCCTGGAACGATCAGCATCAAGCGCCACGTCAAGAAAGGCCTCTCCAGCCCTATCAAGGATGCGCTCGCCGCCCCGGAGACCTTCCGTCTTCTTTAAGCGAGCTAATCCACCTGGCTAACCGGATTGAATCCGATTCACATAAAGGCTGGAGGAGCTCCCCAAGAGCAAGAACCAGCCCGTACACCCGTCCATCTCATCTGGCACCGTGTTTCTACGGCCTCACACCGCCACCTTCCCACCAGCCGTGGAAGAAAGGACCTTCAGTGGATAGAGCCACCTGTCTCCGCCAAGAACATAACCGACGGCGTAAAGGGAATTCTAAACCTCTACTGCGGCAAGCTCTATCATCTCCTCCGTGTGTTTCCTAGCTTCCCCACGGCGTCCGGGAGAACGGGCACACCTAGCTACGTGGGAAGCATCCCTAGCGCTGTGCCAGTCTCTCTCCCCGCCTAACATTCGGTCCTGATCGGCACTGAAGCCGGACCCACATTCAATTTCAGCATTCATGGACTCCGGTTTCAGCTGGCAAACATCCTTGGACCTGTGCACTGGTGTCACAACACTGCCTCCGTGATCCCCAGGAGAATCCTCTGTCCATTCCTCCGTCATGAGAGATCCTCCGTTATACCAGTCCGTTTCCGTACTGAGCCTTGTCCTCCAAGTAGGGCACTTCACAAGAGAGAGCTAACGTTCTATGTAGTTACCCCGTCATCATCGCCAGTCCCTATGGGTCTACCTGGCTGCAGCCGCCATGCCCCAGTGCTTGACTGCATGACGGGCAGGTCTTGCGATTGGGCCCCAGAGTGACGGTCTCGCTGTTTGGTGACACCTCGCCATGGTGCCAGCCGCTCTACGGTACCAGCTAAGCCTCTAGCGGGCTTCCCGCACCTTACAAGGAGTTAAGCTGATGTCTTCTCCGAGAAGCAAGCAGAGACCCTACCGCCAACATCGTCCTAATGATTGTCCGAATTGACCTATTGCCCGGTACCAGCCCCTCCTCGGGGCAGAGTCTACCCCTTATCCATTCCGGGAGACACAAGCCATGTCCAAGTACATACTGAAATCTCCAAAGGGTTTAATTTCGGAAAGTCCTCTTTCTCCCGCGGGGCAGGAATTCTCTTCGTGGAAAAGAAGGATGGTACCCTTAATGCGACCCTGCCATTGATTACCGGGTCGGAATGTGATCAAGTGAAGAATCGGTACCCTCTACCGTTGAATCACGGAGTTATTTGATCCGCTGCAGGGCGCAAGATTTTCTCCATAACTGGATCTAAGAGGGGCCTACAAATTGGTCGAATCCGTAAAAGAAGGGCGATGAAATGGAAGAACAGCCTTCAACACCATAGATGGCCACTTCGAGTACCTGGTAATGCATTCGGAAAAGCTGTGTATGCGCCTCCGTCTTTCAGGGAGCCGTGAATGACATTTTCAGGGATCTTCTCTACACCTGCGTAGTGGTCTATCTGGACGATATTTTGGTGTACTCTTCTGACCTCGAGACCCACCATTGTCCATTCCGTCATGTTTTTGAAGCGCTCCGAGATTAATCACCTGTAATGCCAAGCTTGAGAAGTGCCTCTTCCACAAACCACCTTCCTTTTCTGGGGTACATTATTTCTGATCGAGGCCCTACAAATGGAACCAGCAAAGCTGTCAGCCATTTGCAGTGGCCCCGCCCAGTCGGTTTGCGTGCATACAGCGTTTCTTGGGTTCTGTAACTATTAATCGCAATTTATTCCCACTTCTCTACGCTTGTGCTCCGATATGGCGCTCCCAATAAACATCGCTTACTCCACGCAGCTGCCCCCGAGCTGAGGAGGCAATTCGCAAAGCTCAAATCTGCTTTTAAACCACAGCATCGTGTCCTCTCGCGGCCGGACCCGCGAAACCTTCACCTTGGAAGTAGATGCCTCGTCTGTGGGGTCGAGCCATTCCTTACGCAAAAAGGCCCACGGGCAAGACCATTCCGTGTGCTTCTTCTCCCAAACCTTCCTTCCCCGGCCGAAAGGAACTACAACGATAGGTGACCGTGTAGAGTTGCTGGCCATCATATGGCTTTGGAAGAAGGCGCTACCTATAGGAGGGGGCTCGCCACCCATCTGCATCTATTCGGACCACAAAAACCATCAATACCTCCAGACGGCTCAGCGACTAACCACGCAGGCTAGGTGGTCGCTCTTCTTCACCCGGTTCGACTACCAGATCCACTTCCCGCCCGCGGAGAAAAACATCAAGGCGGACGCCCTTTCCCGGGCCTTTCGACGTGGTGGGAGAGGAATCCACTCCAGAGCATATAATTCCCCCATAACGCCGTATCTCGCTGCTCCAGCTTTGAACCTCCTGGAAGGTTCCTCCAGGGAGACCTACGTCGCCTGCTCTCCGCCAGACGCGTCATGAATGGGGCCTATTGCACTTTTGTGGCCGTCATACCCGGCGCTCGGAAGACGTTCCTGTTGATATCCCGGTTCTATTGGTGCCAGAGCTCGTCAAGGATGTCAAGGATTTCGTTTCAGGCCTGTAACTCTTGTGCACGCAACAAGACGCCTCGTCACAAGCCGCAGGCCTACTACACCCACTACCCATTTCCGACGCAACCTTGACCAACAATTCGATGGACTTTATAACCGATCTCCCTCCTTCAGTGCTGGCAACCCGATCATTTGAGGGTGACTACTGACGGTTCTCCAAGATGGGCATTTTCGTCTCTCTGCCCGGGCCTGCAGTTGCCACCCGTCTGGCAGACCTATTTTTCCAACATGTGTTCCGTCTCATGGGCTCCCGCAGCCAAATCGTCTCGGATCGGGGAGTCCCATTTGTTTTCCAAGTTCGGCGGGCCTGTGTTCCAACTCCAGTGAACTCGACTTTTTCGTCTGCTTACCACCCTCAAACAATGGCCAGGTGGAGAGAGTAAACCAGGTCTTGGGAGGTTATCTACGCCACTTCGTCTCAGCACGCCAAGACGATTGGTCCAACTTGTTGCCATGGGCGGAGTTCTCGTACAACTCCCGAGACTCAGAATCTGCAGGGGTCTCCCCCTTCTACATTGTATACGGTCTGCATCCCCGCCCACCTCTCCCTCTGGCATCTCCATCCGAGGTTCCGGCGGCGGACGCACTGGTTCAGGACATAAAGACCATCTGGTCCCAGACCCGCCAATCTCTGCTCCGCGCTTCCGAGCGCATGAAGACCCAAGCCGACAAAGGAAGAAGTCCTCCTCCTGTCTTCTCCCCTGGTGACAAGGTGTGGCTGTCGGCCAGATATGTCCGTCTTAAGATGCCCTCCTACAAATTGGGACCCCGCTTCCTGGGACCCTTCGAGGTTATCACTCGCATTAATCCGGTTTCTTACAAACTCCGGCTTCCTCCACCATGAGAATTCCTAACTCTTTCCACGTCTCTCTACTAAAACCCCTGGTTCTTAAATCCATATATCTTCCACCAAGACTATCCCTCCTCACCACCCATAAGCTGATGCTTTCCAAAGTCCCTTTGAAGTCAAGGATCCTCCTGCGTAAGACGGAAACTACAGGGGGTAACTGTACTTTTCATTCTGGTAGCTGACGGGTTATGGTACCTGACAGCTTTCCAAGGGTCGCCGGGCAGGCGACATATCCTGAACCGTACTCTCTCATCCAGAGACTTTCTCACAACCGCCGTAAGAATTGGGGCCCAAGGGGGGAGGTCCCAAGGGGTGAGTGAACTGTCAACTCCGCCCCAGCGACCTCTGTCCTCGTTCGCCAACGGCGCGTCCGTGCTTGCTGCTCTCAGCTGGAGCCCCTTCCCTCACTTGCCGGGTTTTGGGTCCGCTCTTCTCCACGGCCCCAGTCCCCGCCGCACCACCATACCTATACCCGCCCCGCGCTCCTGCTGCAGACCAGTCCCAGTCTACTCCCCGGCGCGTGTCACCGCCTGTTAGAAATGTCAAGGGCATGCGCCGGATAATTTTTGGCGGTATGCCGGCACTGCTCCTATTTAGTCTGCGGGCCCCATTCCTGCCGGCCCTCGCCGGTATCCTTAGTGTGTTTTAAACACTGTGAGAAACGTTCCACAGTCTAGTCCTAGTATTATGTCTCTCATGTACCGAACACCCCTTGTCCTACGTTTTAATCGACCCACGTATCTTGGCCGCCATGCCGTGACCGTCAGACCTTATACCACGGTTAAACGATCCAAGCCCCGCCAGACCTGACCTTCTATCTCAACTGCCGTCCCCGCCCACGATGCTTTGCACATGACGAATATCTTTACTACGTCTACCCTAGGCCGCCACCGGAATGCACCAGTCCCCCTCGAGAGCCAACGCACAGGATCGCACCACCCGCCGCAGCAAGTCCACCCCGCTATGCTGCATGGGCCTCAGGTGAAATACCGGACCCTACCTTGTCGATTTCCTGTTTCCCCGGCGTTGGTCATATAACCACCATTCGCCACGGATGTCCAGCGGATCCCCGTGGTACCCGAGCCACACCCGTTACAAAATGTAAGAAATAAACTCCTTATTTTCCATAAAACTATAGAGAAACGATAAAGAAACAATAGAGGGATCCGCCGAAAAGGGCAACAAACTAGTGTTTAACATAAATACTCCACTAGTTACCTCCACACACCCATCCCTAAGCTACCAAATGACTCCCCACACTGGATACAACCAACCCCTGTCGACAGCAAAACAATGAGTAAACGAACCAACAGTCCGAAAAAAACCCCATCAACCATCCCTGCAACCAACCCTCTATTTTCCATTAAAATAGGTAACAAATGGGGTCCACTTGCCCTGATTATCTTGTGGTGGCCCACCCACAGAATCTGACTCTAAACAGCAGCCCCTACCCTTTTTCCCCTATTTAGGTGCAACCCCCTAAAATCAAACATAAACTGTCATACACCTCAATTCCCAGCGTGAACAACCCCACCCGATCCGGGTCACCCCGTCATGTCCCAACGCGGAATCCCCTAAAGAACACGTTACCACCCGGAAGCAACAGCAAGAATCTGTAACGACAAAGACACCGGCCACCCATAGACTATGCTACGCCATCAAGGAACTTAAAATCCACTCGCCCCAAATTAATTAAAAATAAAAACTACTCCTATCTAAATTCCTTCCATAGTTATGATTAAGATGAAAGCTTCCCTGGGACCCATAACTGGCCAGACGCACACAAATCCCTAATACAAGTTCCCATTCCAGGCTACATCGAATATACTATGCGCAGGCGTGCACATATGCAAGTGCCAGCGCCCACACACATGATTCCCGGCGTCTCAGAATGAGAAGTGCGCAGACGGGCACACACGCAAGTTCGGGCGCCCACACAGACCACCTGAATCCCGGCGATCACAGACCGAGGCGTGCAATCCCGCCTATAGCACAAATCCCACCCCGCACAGATCTGCGCATGCGACTATCACTTATCACAAACCATCGATGTAAGTGCTTTTTATTATTTTTAACTTTTACACATGTATCACACTTTATAGAATGTAAATAGAACAACCCCTACCCCCCCCCCTTGCGACACTAATAAATGCGCTATTCTAATTTTTTTTCCCCAATCAAAAGGTACATTATAATTACATATGATACATTAACAAATATTATACCACACATAGAAGAGCACCCCTCCTATAAATTGTATTTGAGATACACTGAACCCAATATATTAATACATCCATACAGCATATGAGGGAACATGGTCAAGACATTAGTATGTATGAGTCGCGAATTTGCAAAGAGCTAACGCGTTCGATCGATAGTCGATAGACGGAGGCGTCCGCTATCGATAATAAGGTTTTTTCGATATTGAGCATCGAATATGAAGCGATTTACCATTAAAGAGGTCTATGGGAGAGCAACAACACCTTCATATATAACTCACCCAAACAAAGGCTGGAGAAGCGAAATTAACATCCACAAGAGACCTAAGCTGGATACGACCTCAACATATGCAAACACACTTAGGTTATAAAAGACCCAGAAAAAAATTCACACAGAAACCATTTACTACCCTGTCTTTGTACCAAAGCCGACCCTTACACAAAAAAACCTGCATCATCCAACACCCACAATTAAAAGAGACAGAAGGCCAGAAGAAATGAACCAACATGGTACGATACCTTGGGAGATAGAATATCCCATCCTGGAACGCAAGCATGAGCCCCAAACTCATACCCCCACATTTTAAAAAGTCCGTTGAAAAGGAGTCTTTCAACCACCAATTTAGATATTCACTGGACATAGACTATACCTGATCCAGGGCCACACACATGAGCCCCAAACCTGCATTACCCCACAATTAAAAAGTGCCCCGGAAAAAGGAGTCTTTCAACCACCCCCCCCCATTTATTATTTCAACTTGGACATTGACTATACCTGTCCTGGCCACAGCTTGAGCCCCCACACCCTGCATGACCCCAACATTAAAAAAGTGCCGGAAAAAGGATTCTTTCACAACCACCATTTTAGTGAAACTGACATTGACATACCTGTCCGGGCCACAGCATGACCCCAAACCAGCATGACCCCCACAAGTTAAAAAAAGTGACGAAAAAAGGGTGTCATTCAAAACCAACACCTTTTAGTTATACAACTCTAGGACAATGACTAAAAAAAACCTGTCCTGGGCCATAGCATGACCCAGGGGCCGGAGTTACAGTGGTGCGGATGAAAGAGCCCAGGCTTGGGCGTCCCCGACCAATCCTAATAACCCGCATTAAAATTGCCCTGGGATGACGCAGCAAGACACGAAAACTAGACGAGCTGAATGATCTGACGGGCGGGAAGCGGAAGTGTGGAGAACTCCCTCCATCCACTGAATACACAGAACATACCAGGTTAGCAAGCCGCTATGCCCACTTCACCCTCCGTAAGGAGTGAGGCACCAATAGTACTTCCCATGAAATACTACTGGTTGGTATAACGGCTCCGGTTACACCCAGGGCCCTTTATACTAGGCATTCCATTTTTCCTTTCTTTCCTCTTCTTAACTCAACGTTCTGGAGTACATGGTCACTGTACTTTGTTCTCTGACCTGTGCTGCCATACTCCAAGTTTCTCTGATAACCTAGCATCCGGTCAAGTATTTCCTGAACCTCCCTTGTACAATTCAAGTTCAGAGAATTTGTTTTAAACACGTCTATTTTGTACATGCAAGTTTTATAGTATACTTAAAATGTTCTAGCAAAACACATTATTAAAATAGGATGAATCCCACCATGATCCCTTTGAATTCTATTTTCATGTGAATATAAATGGGAGTCTCAAGTACATGGATTGGATAGCAGATGTTTAAAGAGTCTTGCAAAACAAGTCATTATTTATGCAATAAGATGTCATAAAACAAGTGTCCCAACCAATTCCAGATTCTGACAATGCCACCGATCACCCCTTAGAGCCACACGTATACAATTGTGCAGAACAATGTCTGTATAGAAACACAAACAAATATGTTTAGAATAGGACCTGTAGTGCTACTGCAAAAAGACACAGGCAAAATGCCCCCCAAAAATTCAAAGCAAGACCCTTGCGCCACTTTGTACAATTGTGAAGAACAAATTGTCCTGTTAGAAACTACATTTTAAAATTTTATAATAGGTGGAGTCATGTAGAAATGCTGCAAATCAAAGCAGCAGGACCAACAAAATTAAAAAAAAAGACTTCTCAGCAAACCACTGATAAAAAATATGAGAGGGAGAAATTCCACATAGACTAAGAAAGCCACATGTTCAAATCCAAAGGTCCCCATAAATCATCGCAGATACTCACAGCAACATGACCCCCCCAAATATAAAATGAGCTACTCATCTCACATGCCACAAAAAAAATTTGAGGGAGAAATAGCCACTTAGAAGACAACATTTCAGTTCCAAAGGACCATGATTAATGCTGTATCTCACACAGCAACCTGACCTCAAAACCATTGACAATGCGAAAACCCAACTTAAGAAAAAGAGAGAAAATGGAATACGGAGTAGTCATGAAACCTACCGGCTGTCTTTTACAGTACTCCTCACAGCAAAACCATCAAAATGAACTGATATGGAAACTAGCATAAAAAATGCCAGTAAGACAAAGATCATAATTAAAAAAAAGTTGTTCAATAGGACCATTTCTGTTATAGACAACGGAATGAGAAGAAGACGGCCCCTAACGTTGACCTCGGCATTTGGGCCTATGACACCATCAATCAGAAGATCCATTCCAGAAAATTCATCTAGATGAAGACAATAAACGATCCCACATTAACAGGGTAAATCACGGAAGCTTTGTCTGTAATGACACCTCCCATCTGTGCAGAAGGTCGCAGCTAACCGATATGACGGCAGGCTGCACAGACTGTCATGACAACACTCACTATATTTGGCGTGGACGAGCCAGCATCTGTGCCCTTCGTTCCATTTTTGGATACCCAGAAGTCTATTGGGTTCGGAACACATGCAAAAACATCGGAGGTTGGAGAGCGCAGATAGTTCGTGCCCCATGATCTATCAGCTGATCTCAGTGGAGTTGGATGATGTGCCCTGCATTGCATTTCGTTTGGTGTAGGGCGAGGTAAACAAAGATATGCCAGAGAACACCCATTAGGCTTCTGCCACCTTGGCCTGCCTGCAGCTTAGGGATCTGCTACCGCCATATTGGCACTCTACTGCTGATCACGTCGCTGATGTTGTTCCAACCACCGTGTGACATTGGTGAGACGGAGGGCAGCACGCAGATCAGATGTCTCCAGATTGATCAATCAAGCAAGGTCTCCATTTGCCTGCAATTGTTAAATCTCATTATGGGTGGGTGGAAGGAAATGGCTGAATTTTTTTTGTTTTGTACCGGGGATCCTGAGGGTGGCCACCATACTGTTGTACATTTTGATGCCTTAAATGCGAGGATCAAGTTTGGAGAAATGTAGCATCCAAGCACTCAAGCTTAGAGAAGGAGCCTTGATTTCCACGAAGCCACATCTTGGTCGAGGGGCACTAGCAAAAACTGATCTTCCTCAACTTCCTCCACGCTCCTCCAAGTCGCGCCAACCTCTTTACCAAGGCAAGGGACGCGTCCGTAACATCGGTGTCTAGTAATACCCCTCCACCTCCTCCTACCCCTCACCGCTGCCTCCCTCCGGCACAGCTTCAAACACAGCCCCAGCAGCCCTGGCTTTCCTGAATGATGCACCCTGGATAGGCTGAGATGCGCCCACCTTGCAATAGCTCTGGTGACCCCGCGAACCACCATGCCTAATGAAGACCGAAGAAAACGTGAAACTGTACGGGTCCTTGTGGATTTTCGCGGGGAGAGAAAGGCTCCGTGTCCGCATCTGAGTTGTCCGTCACCACCTCCGTCGCTGGCGGACCTATGTTATGTTTCAGAGTGTCCAAACGATCGTTCCCTAACTAATAACACCACAATGCTCTTGCTGACAATGGCGATTGTCTCCGCACTGACTGCGCTGACATTTAGTGTGGCTTCTAAAACTGGCAAATGGTGTCAGGTGAGCTCTTTCACATCACACCATTCATCAACCACATTCACAACCCTTCCTCCCACTCCTCTCGTGGTTCAACACTCCCGAGGTCCGTACCGCTTGCTTGTACGATGGCCATGTGTCACTTCGTAACTGCAGTAAAGGCATTGCGCAGCTGCCACAATCGCTGGAGCATGTGAGGGTGGAATTCCAGCGTGATACCACGTCAACACATGAGACGGTAGACGGTTGCGGGCAGACAGACACTGCAACACGCACCAGGCGTGAAGAAGCAGTGTATGCGCGCACGGCGGAATTTGCGAAACTCAGACCCTCGCGCCTACTATTTCAGCAGCGCCGTCAAACCCTGGGTAGCTCTTTATCAATTTCTGGACGACAAGGTAGCATGCCATGTAGCCCCGGCACGGGATGTGTCTCCAGCCTACCGAACCTTAAAGAGGGTCGGTCCACAATTTGTACGCGCCTTTATCGCACACCCACCCACCTTGCCTGTCACACTGTCATGTCACCCAGCCCCGCGCACGGTTCATCGTTGCTTAGAGCCGTCCACCAGGCTCCTGACCTTGGTGTGTCTGTCTCCAATGCAGAATAAATTTCAACACGGCCTGGTGTCTCTGTGGCAACGAGAAGAGCCACCAGAGGGACCTTAGGGGGAAAGAGCCCAGCACCAACCCTGCAGTTATTGAAGACGATGGCCGCCTAGCCAGTCTCCCACCGTCAACCCCCCAAGAGACATCCAACAGCAGGCACACCCGTAGAGCTGTCACCTGAGATATATCGGCCTTGTCCGTGCTTACTCGACCATGAGACGGGTGTGTGAGAAGGACTTTTGATTTTTCCTCATTTACCTACACAGATGCAGACAAACGGCGCATTGAAAAATATATAAGCCCCCCGTGGCAAGTGCCTTGCAGGGCCGGCTTAACAGTCCAAGAAAAGCCCTGCACGCGCATCAGGTAATTAGGTGGGCATGCCAGGGCCATGAACGTGGCGTGAAAACCCATCTGAGACCCACCCACTGAAAGGCAACATATATTTCCAAAGCCAAAAGCCTGTCAATGCCACAATCAAGTGCTTATTGGCTTTGGATGGTTGGGTAAAAGGTAACTTTTTCTTTCACTATCATCTGATTCCCAAACCAGCATACAGAAGTCGTGGCTTCAATACCAGGAGAGGCCGCTTACGGCGTCAGGTCGTCAAACAGGCGGAAGTATAAGGGTATGGTGGGCACTGGTGGTGGCTGGGGTCTACAACTACTTCGCTTGGCGACAGGTGGAGGCCGATCGAGGCTGATCCCTGATGCATGACTCTGAGGATAACAAGGGCAGCGTAGTGAAACGCTATGGTGGTGTGCGGAGGAGTCGGGCGAGCGGAGGACCTGCAGGTGTGGAGACAGTGGTTGAGGCCCGCGTCGTTCTGGCCTTTTTTGGGCCAAGAGTTTCCCTCCATTTTACAACTCATTCATCTCGCTGCCAAGTGACTAGCCATGTATGGGAGGTGTTAACACATAAGGGTATCTTGCCTCTACTTAATCCGCATTTGATACCGGCAAAGGCGGCATAATTACATCGCTGTTTAATCAAGCTATGCTCAAAGAAGGCCCATGCTTGAGAGGAGTCCTGGAGCCTTTTTTGACGGCGTAAGCGCGAGCGAGGGTTTTTGCGCTGACCGTGGCGGCGGAATCATATCAAGCGGGGACTTCCTGTTCTGCGAGCCGCCCATCTCCCTTTTTGTTTCGTGACCCTTATTGACAACAACCCCAACGTCTTCCTCCTTGCTCCACAGATGAAAGCGCTGCTGCGCAAGCATAATTCCATGTTCTGCGAAAAAAAGACCAGGATGAGATCCGCAATGTGGTCTTCAATCATCAACATCAATAACAATGTGACTTGTGGCGTCCTGACCTTTCCTTCTGCATCCAGAAGCTGCGGGTACAAAGCAAGGGCCTGGCAAGTGCGTTGCCGACCCCGCCCGGTCTTTTGCCGATTGACCGGCTTCTCCTTCACCGTCCTCCTGGTGGCAGTCATAAACATGGGCGACCAGAGCATGACTAAATCATCCACTTGATCTTATTTAAACATGCCTTCTTTCCTGACCCCAAACGCGCATTTTGTCATCAAAGATGTCTTCAGACAATGGATTACCACGAGATGGTGGGTCCAATCGAGTTGACATTTGGGGCTGCTTCATAGTTTGGACGGATGTCTGAATGAAGCTGATGGAACGACAAAAGGTGGTCCAGTGACTTGGGAGGAACGAGGAGGTAAGACTGCTAGAAAGCAGGTTGTCATAAACCAAACTGAAAAGGACCGATTGGCGACGATGTACGTTACTTTATATTCACAAGGGGCCCTGACCCCTGCGAAGACCAGGCCTGACGATCCAGATCAACGACGATCCGCTGGCAGGCGTGTTTAGTCCTGGCCAAGCACTGAAGGGCACTTTCACACGAACCTCTACCTCCATGTGCTACCCCCCACTTTTGCTGCTTCCTATAACTAACCGCCAACCTGCATTTCCGCGTATTCCATTTCCAGAAATATAAAAATTTGAGAAGGGTATGGAATAGTTTTAAGGAAATCCCTTATTAAAAGACGGCAATCACAGCTATTCCCTTCGAGCAAAACCTCTAATCAAAACAAAATTGCTGGATCAAATTTAACTGCCAAGGTGTTCTATCAACAAATCTGGAATGTGGCAAAATTTCCAAAAAACACGGATCTGGTATTATGTTTTGGGGGTATAATAAAAGGTAATTTTGCACCTTTCAATTCACCTGATGGTGAATATAGAATTGCTGTATTAAGATATTACGGAAGATGCAGTGTCAATAACAGTGCTGTTTTTGGCTCCAAAAGTCCTAAAAACACGTAAATGTTTATTTTTGAAATAAACACACATATATTTTTGCACCTTTGGCAATTCACCAGTGGTAGAATATAGAATTTGCTGGTTTTGAAAAGATTTCACGTAGATGCTGCGTCAATGAACAGTACTCTGTGGTGCCAAAAGTCCAAAAAAAACACGTACCAGAATAATTTATTATATAATAAACAGTAGTAATTTATATTTTTTTGCAACGCTTTCAATTCTCCTGAGAGAATATATAAATGCTGATTTTGAAACAAGCTTTTACGTAGAAGCAGCGTGCATATGAACCTTACTTGGGTGCGCAAAAATTCCAAAACCACGTAACTTGTTATGTTTTGTAAATAATAAACTGTATTTTTTGCACCTTTACAATACACGCTGTGGATAATATAGAATTGCAGATTTTAAGATTTACTTAGAAGCTGCGTCAAGGAACAGTACTCAGGGTGCTCAAAATGTCCAAGACACCACGTACTCTGTTTAAGTTTTGAATAATAACACAGAATTTTATTTAGCACCTATCATTTCACTCTAGTGGTGACACTTAATAGCTGATTATAAGATTTACGTAGATGCAGCGCAATGAAAACAGTACACTGGTGCGCAAAAGTCAAAAAACACGTAACTGTTGAAGGAAATGATAAATTAAACTGATATTTTTTGCACTTACATGCAATATGCACACATCCAAATTCACCCTGTAGAGGAATAAGAATTGCAGATTTATAGATTTACGTAGAAGCATCGCTGCCATCTCAATGAACATACAGGGTGCGCAAAACGTCAAAAAACACGAAATTTGTGATGTTTTTGAGTATAATAAAGCTGTATTTAATGCACCATTCAATTCACCAGTGGTGAATATAGATGCTGTTTTAAAGATTATACCACCGTAGATGTCTGTGTCTGTGCGTCAATGAACAGTACTGCGGTGCGCAAAAGGACAAAAACAACGTAACTGGATATGTTTGATATAATAAACATGAATTTTTTTTTGCACCTTTATCAATTCACCTGATGGTGAATAAGAATTGCCTGTTTAAAAGGAATTACGTAGATGCTGCGTGCAATGAACAGTACTAGGTGTGCGCAGAATAGAGTCAAAAAACACCCGTTTTTAAAAACCATTGTAATGTTTTGATATAATAACCTGTATTTTTTGCACCTTAATAGACGAATTCACCGTGTGGAGAATATATAATTGGCAGGTATGTATTAAGATTACGTAGAAGCATCGTCAAAGAACAGTACTTGGGTGCCAAAAAATCAACAAAACCACGTAACTGTTTAAGTATTAGATATAAAAAACTAGTAATTATTTGCAACCTTAATCAATTCACCAGTGGTGACAATTAATTGCTGTTTATAAAAAGATTTACGAAAAGCTTGCGTCAATGTGAACATTAACTTGGGTTGCGCCACAAGTCGAAAAAACACGGAAACTGTATAAGATTAAGATATAATAAACAGTAATTAAATATGCACCTATCACTTCACTCTGTGGTGAATATCTAAATGGCTGTAAAAAGATTACCTTGAAGCTAGCTTCAATAGACCATTACTGGTTGCGCCAAAGTCAAAAAACCACGTAAACTGTTTATGTTTTCGAAATAATCCACAGAAATTTTATAATTTTGCACCTTACAATTCCACCTTCACCTTTGGTGAAAAAGCGAATTGCATGTTATTAAATTAAAGATTTAAACGTAGATATGCTGCGTCGAATGAACATAATACTGTTAGCGGCCCAAGGTCAAAAACAACTAATCTTATTATGTTTTGTCGTATAAAAACAACAAACACGAAAACCCTGAATTTTTGCACCTCTATTACATCACCTATGGAGAATAAAGAATTGTCTGTTTTTTAAGATTTACGTAAGCAGCGTCAATGAACGCTTAGCTGGTGGTCGCAAAGTCAAAAAAACCCGTAACTGAGATGTTTCGTTACGATACAAGACCAACAAAACACGGTATTTATTATGGCAACAAACACCTGTGCTTGAGTGCTGACCTACAAAGGATTGGCAGGATTTGTACAAATATAAGGTGTCAAGGTTGAAATTAATAAAAACAGTCGACGGAGGAGTAAAATTGGTACAAAAGTACCACTATTCTGAAATGTATTCACTGATAAAAAAATTGCAGATTTGCAGCTAACAAAGAGACCTGCAATATACTAATAAATGATGTAAATCCCAATATAAGTTTCAGACTGAAGCACTTGCCCCCAATATCCAGGAAATACTGTCAATAGCAAACAGTTAATAAAAAAGATATCCACTAACACTATCAAACACTAAAGTTCCCTTGGTGACCTTTAATCCAATGTTCTTTATAGGATAGAGCATTTCCTGTGTTTATTTCTGCCCCAGGGGGCCCCCCCCGCCGTGGTTCCCAATCCCCGCCGTGACTTTAAAAAAACACACCGTAGCTGCTGCACTTAAAATTCCTCTAAGCAAACTTAATAAAAGTCCTTCAAATCTCTAAGTATAACTATATTGGAAGGAATCACAGCTAAAAGCACAGGTATTCAATACCTCAAGAGCAGAATTGACTAATTTTCCTCGCTGCGCTGTTAGAGGCCACAGGCAGAGCGCCGACGTCCTTTCCCCCTATGAGAACGCTGAAGACACAGAGGCTGCAACAGGAAATGCAGTTCTATGTAAAACGAGGTCATGTGATTTTTCCAGCCAATCGCAACCATACACATCCCAGTCATGACGTCGCACACACATCTCACCCTGCTCTATTCTATAATATGATTTTCTGGCCGCCAAATTACAGGAAGCGCCGAAAAAGGCGCAATCTTAATAGATGATGCTCAGATTTTAACCATAATTATCGAATGATCTGGAAATTTCGATCACCATAAAAACCTTGCCGATTTCAACTTTGTCGATAAAAATCGCTCAACACTAGTCATAAACACTATACTCCCTTCACCTCGAAAAGGTAATTTGGATCAGAGGATTCTGAGAAAGGAAGCGCAATGGATATTTAGGCTTAAATCTGTAAGTCCAAATGGATTAAATTAATCATTACAATTTGGTTGTTACTTATAAGGTTTTTCTACTGTCCTCTGACCGGCTGACTTTAATTCTTGCCATTGGTGATTGGAGTTATTAGATCTGAATTAGGTCTTTACTCCTATAATTTATCTCTTTTGTCAAAATAAGGTGGGAAATATGGGTTAATATTTATTTTCCTTTTTTCCCTTGTTGTTTTCTCTTATTGTCAATGATTATTTATTTCTCTTACTTACCTGTCCATTTATATTTGTAAAGAACTTGCGAACATCATTTAGTTTCCCTCATATCGTCTGTATGGATGTATTAATAATTTGGTTCAGTGTATCATCAAATACAATATAGGAGGCGCTCTTCTATTGTGGTATAATATTTGTTAATGTATCATATCTAATTATGATGTACCTTATTGATAGGTGAAGCGCATTTATTTAGTGAACACAGTTGTTCTATTTAATCTATAAAGAGTGAGTTGTAGACCTAAACTATTTTAATACATGTGGCCCATAGTGCGACATGTATGAATGTTGGTGCTGACAGGCCAGTTCTAAATAGCTTTAAGGTAGTTTAGAATGTGCCAGAATGTATGAACCTGTTCTTCTGCAGTTCAAACATACAGACCACCTTAAACTTGGTCTGGCTGTGCTAACTAAGTTTGACGTCAAAGAATTATGAATGTGTCTAATTCTATGAATGTGGTGCGACACACTTCCAGAACGCCCAAATTCTTTGATGCATTAAAAAGTGTTGCTCCTGTGCTTATTACGCCAAAGTTTGGAAAGCGACTATTCATACATCTATAGAACAGGTCTACTAAAGATTTTTGATGCCAGATAACTGACACAGCGTGTTCTTGCATGTCGCCCATAATGTCACAGGCAGGTGATCTGTGGCATGTGATTAATTGAAGCTACAGCCAATTAGCTGGAACATTTTATTTGTCAAACATCTGTATTAGTGAAGTATATGCAGTGATTGGCGGCCTACTAACGCCCCTCTACAGTACAGCACGGTACTACATGTTCTGTACTGCTCTTTAAATGTGCCAGGATGAGAAGCTCCTTTGACACCAGGTGAGGGTATTTCTATTTTTTTATGGTAGATTGTGAATAAAAAGTCACAGAAAAATTTTATATTTTTTACTTAAAACCACATAAAAGATGGCCATACTTATTGCTATAAAGGCAGGTTAAAATACATTCAGACTAGGAGGCAAATAAAAGCACCAGTGCTACATGGGAGAAGATACACAGATGCAAAATACTGATTACCAACCAGTCACACACTTATCTATGGGGTTGCAATTGCTAAGTACATAACTACACACAGGGGCGTAACTAGAGAAGCCTGGGCCCCATAGCAAACTTTGGGATGGGGCCCCCCCCCCCTCCCAGGCCATGAAAATTTACCGGGCCCTCTTAAGTCATGCAGTTACTACATAATACAAGGAGGGCATACCTCACCCTAGATATCACCATCACACTGCTACCAAACAAATACCACTATACCAAGACCAACATTACCTATAATTTTACTACATAAGGACCTGATTATACCTCCAGAACCTGACCACAAATTACCACCACATAGTGGACTGAATAATACCTCTATACTATTACTGAATAAAGATCAATCTTGCAGTGACAATTTAGTGGTAGGTACAAGTGTACACAAGTGCCCTACAAACTGTATGTTACCTCCATACAGTGACCATATAGTGGTTGATAGGTGTAAATAGGCTCGGCAGACATATAAGTGATTATAGCGCAGTTACATCTTGTGACTCACAGGTGAAGTTTCTCTACCTAGTCATTGACTTTCCCTTTGTTCTGCATCCGGTCCAGACCGCCATAATGATTTCTCCCGGCCGCCACTCGTCCCTGCAGATTTGAACACACATATATTAGAATCCTTTTTCTGCACCTTTCTTAGTTCTCCCCACCTCTGTACAAACTTTCCAGGGGAGGGAGAGTGGGTAAAGGCCATAGATTAGATGACCAGTCTCCTAGAGGGAAGGAATAGAAAATTCACCCTCTGGAGATTGTGTTACAGCTATGGCCTGTACCCCTCCAAATTATATAAGCAGGTAGACCCCCATTAGATAGGTTGATAGGCCCTAGGTAGATAGTAGTAGGCTTGTGGTAGGTAGGCAGTAAATAGGCCCCAGGTAGGTAGGTAGATTCTAGGTAGGGAGGCAGTAGTTAGGTCTCAATTAGGTAGGTAGGCTGCAGGTAGGTAGATTGGCACTAGGTTGGCAATATTTAGGCTCCAGGTAGGTAGGTATGCAGTAGGTGGACTACAGGTAGCTAGGGTATAGGTGGGACCCACATAGGTAGACAGGCAAGTAAATAGGCTATAGGGGGCCCCAAATAGGCAGGCAGGCTTTAGGTAGGCATTTAGGGTTTAGGCAGCTATAGGGGGCTAAATAGGTAAACAGGCAGGGTTCAGGTAGCTATAGGAGGATAAATAGGTAGACAGGCAGGGTTTAGGTAGCTATAGGTAGCTACAGGTAGACAGGGGTTAGGTGGGCTATAGGGGCCATATAGGTAGGTAGGCAGGGTTTAGGTAGCTATAGGGGCCCCATATAAGTAGACAGGCAGTCTTCAGAGGGGCTATACAGGCAGGTAAGCTTTAAGAGGGCTATAGTGGCTATATAGGTAGGCTTTATGGGGAGGCTATATAGGCAAGCTTCAGGGGGCTATATAGGCAGACTTTATGAGGAGGCTATATAGGCAGGCTTAGGGGGGCTATATAGGCAGGCTTTATGAGGAGGCTATATAGGCAGGCTTAGGGTGGGACTATATAGGCAGGCTGTTAACTTACAACTGATTGGTGATGCCCAGTTTCTTCAACTGAGTGGGTTGCCAAGTACACAACAAAAAAATACTGAAACCCCTGCTCCACAGTACTACAGGGTCAGACTGTATATTAAAAAATATAAAATATTGGCAAAAATACACAGGCTCACAACCCATGTCAAGGGTGCTCATTGTCCTTGCACTAACTTTACTAGGAACTTACAAAAACTCACACACAAATGGGACATTATTTACCTAATATCACAGAGAAGTCAGGTTAAAAATCCATTCCAAGTAGGAGGCAATAAAAACGCCAGTCAGGGACGTTGCTAGGGTCCTAAAACATCTGGGGCTCGAGCCCTTTGTGTTAAGTTTTGCTCAATAGGGCTGTCTTCACACAGCATTTTTCACGCCACATTGTGAACTGTGGCATGTATGTTTACCGAGAAAAGAACTTATGTTCCTGTCACTAATTCTATGCGTGTTCCACATAGATCCTGTCCATCACCTCAGCAGTCACGTTACAATGAAAATCAGCACTGACAAATTTGCTTTTTCAAAAGCACTCACTTACATATGTAATTCCTTATAAATAACATTCAACAAATAATACACCTATACATGGTGCAACTCTATCATACGAATCATTGTTACTAAAAAAAAAAAAAAAAACTCCAACAATACCATGACCGAAAACTGTTACTATTTAACGATCAAATAATACTGCCAGACTATGACTGAATGCAACCAGAACATGCGACTATCAGTTATACACAGGCTCTAAAGACATATATTAATGCCATACAGGGACCATTTAGTGGTAGAAACTAGTTGTATGTAAGCGTTCTGCAGAAGTATAAGTAATTACAATGAAGTTACATTTAGTAACTTACAGAAGCCGTCTTTTCTGATCGGAGTCGTTGACTTTACCTTCTCTTCTCCATCCGGCCCAGACTACCATGATGACTTTTCTCAGGCATGATTCGTCTCTGCAGAATTTACCACACAAACATTTTAGAATCCTCCCTTTTTCAGCACATATATACCTACCTACCTACTGGGGGGTTTATATAACTCCCTTCCTAATTGGGGTTTATACAGAAACACAGGGTGACACCCTATCCCACAGCAACTGGCTTTTCTAGAATAGGAAAGCTAGGTGCCTGTCGTGGGGGATGGGAAGTCACCCATCGTTCCTTTATAGGTCCCCATTAGGTAGGTTTATAGACCCCCACCCAGTAGGTAAGTATATAGGTCTCCTCAGTAGGTAGGTATATAGGTTAAATGTCCCCCAGTAGGTAGGTATAAAGGTTATACGTTCCCCAGTAGGTAGTTATAAAGCTTATATATTCCACTGTAAGTAGATATATAGGTAATAGGGTCCCTCAGTATGTAGAAAGATAATAGGGTCCTCACAGTATGTATATAGGTAATAGGGCCCCAAGTATAGACAGAAAGGTAATAGGGCCCACAGTATAGATTGGCAGGTAATAGGACTCCCAGTATAGATAGATAGGTTTTAGGGCCCCCAGTATAGATAGGTAGGTAATAGGGCCCCCAGTGTAGATAGGTAGGTAATAGGACCCCCAGTATAGATAGGTAGGGAATAGGACTCCAGTATAGATAGGTAGGTAATAGACCCCTAGTATAAATAGGCAGGTAATAGGCCCCTAGTATAAATAAGCAAATAATAGTGCATATGAAAAAAAAATAATAATAACAGTACTTACCTTTCCCCAGCTCCCTGAAGCTCCAGCTGTTCTCTGTCTTCTTCCTGGGACAGGCGGTGTGATATCATCAAACCTGCTTGCGGCTCACCAGAGTACTCTGCAGAGCAAGGAGCTCTCGCTCTCTGCTGTGTGGAAGCATTCAACTGTGTGTGCGTCCAGACCGTTAAATAGACCATTGGCACTCCAGGCGTGGGACAGAGGGACATAAGATCATATGTGTGACTTATCATTGTAAAGTATTCTGTTGCATTCTGTTGTTTGGCCACAATATGCCACTGTTCCTGGTTTTTGGTGTAGGTAAATTAGAGAAGTGTGTTAACTGACACAAGGCAGCCGCTATCTGAGGCTGCAGCGGGCGAAGACACAGTGAGATCTGGAGAGGACAGACGCTGGGCAAGGATCGACTCTGCTTTCCTGAAGCTGTGAGGCCCTGAACTGCAAGATGCCCCAGAGAGAGAGAAAGGAGTGTGGCTGTCTACATCGATGCTGTTGGCAAAGAAAGCCCTGTGAAGGAGAGAACACTCTAAAGAGACTGAGAGGAGAAACTACATCAAGGATATCGGCTCCAACAGAGGGAATCTTCATCTCAAGGCGGTAATTGCTGGCCACCGCAGGCCATAAGTGTTTATCAAAGTACGCCCCCCCGATTCAGGACCTTGGACAGGGCTTGCTATAGCACTGTTATATATGCAACCAGTTCGCAAGTGAGGGAATCTGTATTATATCTATATTTCTGGGGGATAGCGGGTAGAGCTGGTTAAGTTGTAAGCTGCACCACGGCTAGTTTCGAGGCACCAGCAGTTTTATCTGGGGCAAAAGCCCCAGATAAAACTGCCTAGCAGCGGCCCTGACCCCAGTGCTACATAAGAAAAGTTTTTGCACTTGAGCAAGCTTCCCAATATGGCACTGTGGCTTTTCTGCATGCTGATGTGAACTGGTTTTTATCTTATGTTCATTGATCTACTAGGCAATTGCTTCCCTCATGCATATGTGTATGAGCAACCGTTCATTAGTATTCTGCACTTATGTAGCTTCTTCCATGTAGCACTGGGGCTTCTATGGCCGCCTACTGGAAATGGATTTTTCACTTGCCTTTACAGCCATAACTTTCACAATCTTTTCTGTGATTTCACATTGTGTATAAAGTATATGATCCAGATAAGCTTCTGTCCTCAAAATAGAAAGTGATTTCCAGCTTCTAGCAGCTCTTTCTGACTATTATACATCAAGACTTCCTTTATTTGTATTAGTTACCTGCTTAAAGTGGTTGTCTCACTACATTGATTAATTTTACCTCAGTCCTGTTTTTTTGGTTTCATTTTGAACTTAGGGACGTGTATACTGGCTTCCACTAGGCTGCAGTAAAAGCCAGGTCTGTAACTATAGCAACCAGTGCTGGCAGCCTATCATTTTTCTCCTCCCTCACAGCATGCCATTTCACTCAAAGACAAAGAGAAACTGCAGCTGCATCCCTTACCTCTTCCCTTCTCTCTATCTTTCAAATTACCACATTATTCTAAACAGAGATCCTGCCGTCACCGAAAGAAGAATAGCAGACTACTGACAGGTGTTAATTTAATCATAAATTACAAAGTTTTATATTTGATACAAAATAAGAATGATGATGATAATACTAATAATAATACTAATAATAATACTAATAATAATAATAAATAAGGGTTTGTATATAGATTATATCTGCAAAGTCTATAATTAAACAGCAATGAATCAAATACATAATAAAAACTATAGAGGTGAAGAAAAATTCTCAAAAAGACGTGAAAAATCAATGAAGTAACGTACAAATGGCTGTTCTAACTTTATAAAACCCGTGGGTAATATTCTACTCAGCAAGATCCATCCCATGTAACATTTTTTTTAACAGACTATGCTTCTATCATTAAGGTTTCAATTATAATTAAACTAATTACACAAATGAAACAAGCTAGAGAAGAAAGCTCATTAGTCCAGGAAAAGTGAATTTTTATTAAAATGCTCACAAAAGAAGAAATCAAAATGAAGTAATATTCTATTAACGATAATGATTGTCTAGCCTTGTATGATAAAAAAAGGTGCAAAAAACAAATACAACATAGTTGTGTTTTATAGCAGCGTCTCCATGGGCACATAATTAGGGAATGGATTAGTATGTTAAAAGAAAACAAAAAAAAGCTAATGATGCTAATTACATTTTTATAAAGTCATTTACAGTACTCCAGAAATAGAAGGAGACTGATGGAAATTATATATGTTCCCTCGAACAATATTCGCCAAGTTTAAATAAAACCATTATAGCTGCCAGTGGCTGAAATTACAGCTCTTAAAGTTTCATTTGACCAATACCTACACTGAAGTTACAACATATTGAATTGGACCAATTTTTAAAGGTTAACCTATCAGAGAAACATGACTATTAAAGGTTAGGTCCACTAGGGAAAATGTGGAAAGACAGTCCAAAAATGTCAGAATCAGTCAAGAGCTTATCTCTAGATGAACTTTTAAGTGGAACAAAGGCTCGCAAATCTGTAAGACTGTGCCCATAGCATTCTCCTGTGTGCCTCAGTCTATAAATGGAGACAGAAGGAGATTACTTCCTATAGATTCATACAATACTGTATATTTGTTCAGAGACACATGGTCCAATGCATGCTTTATTATGGAAGTATTCAAGGAAATAATTTATTGAAAAGAGAATACCATGGCTTACAAGATCAGATTTCTAGAAAGCACATGGCATACTGAAGGGTTTACAGGTCCATAAAGACCCATAGGGACTCCAGTTGTTGTAGTACAAGGTCAATTATTAATTGTTTAATCAGTTTCTTAATATGGATGTGTCAATCCATACCTGAGATTGAGTCTGGTTAAGGAGTCCAATTTCTTATCACAGCCATGGGAAACAATGTCATAAAACATAAGATAAACACTTCACAAGCTGCAATTCATTACAACTATCCTCCTATCATGAAAGGTAGATGTGTTAATAAATGTTTTATCAGTATTTTGCACTTTTATAATGTTTCCTATGTAGCACAGGGTTTATTTGCCCCCTGTTGGAAATGGATTTCTGAACTACCTCTATAGCAGTTAAACAGAACTAAGAAAAATGAAAGATCACTAACAAAATGTAATGTCCATTAATATTACTACGTAGCCAAGACTGGTGCCTGGAAAAAAAAAATCTACATTGGTAGATGGAAAGTAATTAAAAATATAGTTTCTCCAGTATCTCGGGAAAAAATATAAATGTATTGCAAAATATCCCATTCTGAAAGCAACAGGACATCCTAGGACAGCAAATGCTCATGCTTTATGTGTTTTGAGCCACAGAAAAAGACGGGCTGTTGGACAACAGTGAAGAAAGGAAGAAACAGGTGTGTATGAACCCCTAATTAACATCAACAATAAAGAAATAAACATGGCTAATAATTAAGATAATTATTGAAGTTCATTTCAAAAGGGAACCTAGTATTAAGTTCTAAGGTCCAGAAAGCTCTCTGTGTTTTAGCTTTCTGGACCTATCTCCTCCCTGAATAGGTTTATCAATCTTTTCTTTTGCAACATCCAAAAGACCACTAATAATGTCAGATTGAACAGTAAAAAATGTTTAGACATAGACAGCAGCATGGTGAGTTGAAGCAATAGCAGCCTTTGGTAGCAGGCTGCATATTCAACACAGACCCACAATGGATAGAGGTAAAAAGACTGGGCGAAAAAATGTTCCCCAAAGTCTGATTATTTGGGAATTAACTTACAGCCTTTGCTTAAAATCTGATGTAGGGAAGAACCTGCACAAAGCATCAGTAAGTATTTCTTAGTTAAAGGGGTTGTCTCACTACATTATTTCATCTTACCTCAGTGCTGTTTTCTTGGTTTCATTTTGAATTCAGGGGCGTGTTTACTGGCTTCTACTAGGCTGCAGTAGAAGCCAGGTCTGTAGCTATAGCAACCAGTGCTGGCAGCCTATCAGAAGAGGTAAAACAAGTCTGTAGCTATAGCGACCGGAGGAGCTGATGCAGCCCATACAAGAGGGGATATCTCAGAATAGGTAGGACACTGTTAATGGACATATATTGCAAAGTGACTTGTTTTGGCAAGATCTTTAACATAAAAAGCAATCCTTGTAGTGAGACAACCCCTTTAAAGAAACAATGTGAAAATATTATTTACTATAATGAGTTACAAAGAAAACACCATTATCAAATGTGCTGTGTGAATGTTTGTTGTTGCAATGTAATAATTCTTCTCTGCTAATGGCATCCATTTGCTGCTGGGCTTTGAAGATTGCGCGAATGTCATAACCTCTATTCAAAAGTCGTTGCATGATGTCTCTATATGTTTTAATACAGTCAGTATTGTTGCTGCAGATTCTTTCAGCTCTAATAAATTTACCTTTTGGCAGATTTTAAATACCAATATGGGGACTACAACTTTCTGCATGCCATATGTATTGTCTGCAATCAGTTGATGGTACAGAGTACTAGTTACTTTATTATTGTGTACATCCCCAGTGAGCAACAGATCAAGAAATGGATTGGACAGTCTGTCTTGGTTGTATGTGAACACCAAGTTATCATCATTACAATTAAGGTATTGTATAAAGTTTAGTATGGAAGAAACAGACTTGCTTCAAGTGAACAGGGTATCATTTATTTATCTCCCCAAAATATGTATGCAGCAAAAGGATTATGTTTCATGTACAAATATCTCTCCTCCCACAAAGTAACGCAAATGTTGGCTAAAGGAGAGAAAAAGGAGCCCATCAGGCAACCTTGCAGTTATAAAAAATAATCACGATAAAAAAAATAATAATTGTATTGCAATAGAAACAGTGTTACAGGCAAAATATATTCCTTTAAATCATTGTCATATTGTGTATACCTGTTCAACTGATCACTAAGAGCCACCAAACTCTATCATGAGAAATGGAAGTACAGTATATAAGGCTGTGATGTCACAGGACAGCCATGAGAAACTGTCTATCCATTGAATCAAATCCATAGTTTTCAAAATTTCAAAAGAATCTTTTCTATAATTGGTACATCGTAATATCAGAGGAAGCAAGTGACTGTCCAACCGCACACTAAGCCTCTTAACGGTATGTTCACAAGGTGTATTGCGGTACGTATACTACGCACCGCAATACGCCGGGTGCTTTGGAAGCACACGCTCATCAGCACGTACTTCCGAAGCACGGGAGGGGGGCAGCCCCATGGACATGCATTGTTCGCGCCGCGTAATCGTCGCGAACAACTGACATGTTAATTCTCCCCCCCCGCACGTACAATACAATCATATTGTACGTGCGGGGGGACGACACGTAATCCATAGCTCTCCATGAGAGCTATGAAATACCGTAATTGTGGCGTGTATTTCACTGCATATAAAGCGCAATGAGTGGCAAAATGCGCGCCCAAATAAGCAGTATGAACATACCCTAAGAAGAGACCCTATTTCCAAAATAATGGGTCTTAGTGGGAGTAGAGGGAGGAACTTGTGGTTCTTGTGAAAAGCATGGAAGACTGGACAGACTGGGAACTGAACATCCATGTGATCAATCTGTTTCTTACTTAGAATGCCCAAAGTAGTGACTGCAATGAGATTCTAAAATAACCAGTGGGATTAATTTTCTATAATTAAATATTTCTCTCTCACTAGAGGCTTCATCTCATCACAAATACAGTTCTGCTATCTCTGTCATTGTTTTACTTATCTCTTTATCATCAATGTCCCCCTTACATGCTCAGCCAAGAGGGGCAGTTAACAAAGTTGAAGTGTCAGTCACTGCTGTAGACCTGCCCAGAACCTCTACAGAAAGTTTGAGCATGAAGTGGCTGTGAAGACTGAAAACAGCAAGATGGGACAACCCCTTAAACTTTTTTTACATCCAGTGAGTTTAGGCCACGGAGTGAAGGGAGTACAGAGTGGGCTAACTTGCTAAGCCTTCTCCATACACAGCAGGTGCCAGCTATTAGATACATTTGACACCCACCACTAACAGCAGGGTTTGGAGCCAGCTCTGAACCCTGATGTCTAATCCTTTAGGCTGTGGTGTCTACGTGAATTAGGGTCAGTGATGAGCATGCCCAGTGAATTTAAATGAAACAAATAATTCAGAATTTTGTACAAGTGATTTTATCCCTTAGGTGGCTTATTTTGCCATGTATTGCGCTTAATATGCGGCGAGATGCGTGCACGTACTGTATGCGCCACAATTACGCTGTGTGAACATATCCTTAGTGGTATAAGTACCCTAATGCAATTATATGTAGAAGTTAAAAAAAAACTTCACTCAGGTCCATTAATTAAAAAAATATATATATATATTGATCCCAGAAAATGGTGCTGCAATGCAAATTAAAAAAAATAGAAAAAGTAAAAAAAGATTGAAAGTAACAAAAACTCTAAAAATTTGGTTTAATTGGAATTGTAGCAACCTGCAGAATACAAATTGCATGTTCTTGATGCCAAACAATGAACTCCATAAATGTGAAACCACTGCAAAAATGGCACAACTGTGTTTTTTTTTCACCTTTTTTATTCGTTTGCCAGTACGTTATAAGGTACAGTCAATGGCACTAAAAAGTACATATTGTCCCTCAAAAATCAAGCCCTGATAAGACTAGATGGAACAATAAAAAAAAATTATGGCCCTCAGAAGGCAGGGAGGAAATAAACCAACACAAATCCAAAAATTGCTGCAACATTAAATAGGTTTTTTTCACTACAATGACTAGCTTTCAACATGTGGGGACAGGCTGATGAAGACTTTTACTAAATACACTGGTCTATTGATATTGCCCTGGTCAGGAGATAAAACAGCAAGGAGTGATGTCACCATGGTCAAAGAAATAGAGTCTTTATCTCTAACATCATTAGACTAATTACTTTTGAAGCTATTGTTTTCACTCCTTGGATGTCTGTAGTGTTTACAGATTAGATCACCTGCATTTGTATCTCTGTAATGGATCAGCTAGTTATAGAAGAGCTAAATATGCTAATCACTGCTATAGAACTACCCATAGTCTAAACAAGCAGTGTGAATCTGAAGCTGCCTGTGACTCTGTAAAACAGCATGGTGATACAACACCCTTGGGATTAAATAAATAATGTCCATTTTTTAAATTGGTTACTTGTGGGAACTTGTAAGACAATGAGGACCCTTACTGTGTGTTGCATGCTTGCATAATTTTGCCAAAATATCAACTCATACCTCATGGTAAATACTTTCTGTGGGTGTAATCTAGCCCTGTGGTGTTGGTTTGTATGGGTTGTCTGCATTTTGTGTTGAGCACCTGAAGTGTGCTGGGCAGTCTACTTGATCTAATAGAATGAGTATTATCAGAAGGCTGTAAGCCAGCATGGTGTACTACATGTTACCATATGGCTGGCACCCTACAGAAGCCTTATCTATGGACAAATCTAATACTAAGCGGCGACTGCCCTCATGAATAGTACCTGTGCAAGTGGTCATTTACTACTACTTAGCACTTGTGCAGTCTCCCCTTTATGGTACGGTTGCCTTTCTGCATCTTAGTGTGAAATTATTTTTAACTTATTTTTGCATTAATCTAGTGTGCAAATATAGGTCTAGGCAGGCATTCCCCTCATGAATAGAAGAATGTAAGTGGCTATTTCACCAGTACTTGGTACCTGTGCAACTTTTCCCATGTAGCACTAGGGTTCTTTTGCCTCCTGCTCAAAATTAATTTTTTTCTACACATCTCTAAAGCACATCACATTTTTTCTATGATTTCACATTCCAATCGCTAACATTTACCTGTTCTGTATTCCATCTGTACCATTCAGAATAGGGGCTTAAGAAGAAGATTGACATCCTGGCTAGAATGTAAACAATGCAGCAAAAGAATTGAGTGTAGTCTGTGGCTCAACTTAACTTGGGTGCCCTGAGTTTAAAATCCATCAGAGACCCTGATGGCAAGGCAGAGGAATCTCAGTGAGGGGAAAAACTTATCTGCAAGGTGGGCACATTATAATAGCAGATAGATGACTGTTGTGACAGGATGACAGCTCCTTTGTTCTCTAAATATGCCCAGATGAACAGGGCCTGGACTGATAAGGGCAATGACAAGAGCAAAACATGAAAATATAGAATCAGCAGAGCAGATGCCATCACATTTGATAGAAAATATAATGCAGCGTGTCAACTGTTAGTCAAAAGATGTGATTGATAAGATCACATGTGTAGATTGGCATACTTATCCAAAACTACAATTTCTCTGAACAATTGGAAAACACATAGGTGACATAATACATAAGGCTAAAATGCCAGTCTCCATACACATTAGATCATAATGTTGATCCAATTTGGTTTAAAATTACAAGCAGCAAGAATGAGACAGAAGGGTCTTTTCAAAAATATATTTAATAGGTTTTTGGTTTAAAGATAGTACCAACAACCCTCCCCTCCTCCCATATTGTAGCAGCAGCTGAACTTCACTTGCAACCTTTAGGGTATGTTCACACGGCGTTTTGGGTCCATGTGAACATACACTTTTGGATGCATGTTTGGGTCCGTGAATGGCATTCACTTGAATGATCGTCGATGCTTGTCTCATTGCTTCTTTTGGATCCTTCTTTCGGATCCATTCCAAGAATTGACATGTCAATTTTTCGGCTGAAAGACACAAAAGGAGCCCTATAATAAACTATAGGGTGCGATCCTGCTGCATCCAACACACATCCAAACACGCAGCTGTGTGTTGGATCCGTGTTAGATCCGATCGACGCTACATTTTTGGATGCGATTTTCAGATCCAACATGTACCCGAAATCGTATCCAAAAATGCCATGTGAACATACTCTTAGTAGCATAGGTAAGTTGAAAAGCAATTGATTACTTTGGCCCATTTTGAAAGAGGCATCACCTATTCACATATGCAAAGCAAATTTGTTGTGCCATTCTTCTCACCGTCTATGTATATTCTTTAATATAATTTTCTTATTGGAAAGCTTTATTGAAGAAAATTAGGTCTACAAAATATCCGAGTATGGCAGAAAACTGAAAAAAGGGATGTTTAAATGTAATACAAAGCATGGCTTAAGAGTATAATTCTAAGGCTATGTTCACACGGCTTAGAATGGGCTGTATTTCGGTCCGTAATTATGCGCCGAAGTGCGCTAATTACGGGCTGAAAACGGCCCATTCATTATGGTAATTCACAGTTCTCATAGAGAACTATGGATTACGTCTCCTCTCCCCGCTCGGCGAATACGCCGAGGGGGGAGATAATTGACATGTCACTTTCTAGCGGCGTGTACGCGCTACTAGCAGTGATTGTCTATGGGCCGGCGAAGGGCCGGCCCCCCCGCTCGCTCCCCCGCTCCCGCCCCGCCGTTAAGCCGTGTGAACATAGCCTAATACATAATATTTTAGAAATCTTGCTGGTTAGTTAGTACAGCATATGTATAAATATCAGTGGATCAACAATACACATAGTATTAGTTTTACTCTGTAGGTGATATAGAAACAAAGTAACAAAAATGTAACAAACAATGTTAGCAATAGGTGCGCCCGGATGGGCACCAGGCAGATATGATAGAGAATGGCATAAAGGAAGCATATGTAGGAGAGAGATGATCTAGTAGTGTGACAAAACAATCCAGAGGCACAGGTCACCAAGAATTAATAGTCAGATGAGATTACAGATATGAAGTGTAGTCCAGTGAAGCGGTGAAGGCTACCCAATCCCTACAGACTATTATATCTCCCAATCATTTTCCCATTATCTGTTCTGAGTTCTTCTATCCATTGAAGGAAAAAAAATTCCTTAAACCAATCAGACAGCGATGGAGGTGTTGTACTTTTCCAAAGTCGTGGGATCAAAATTTTTGCAGCGAATAACATAAAAACTATCATGCTCCCTGTCAAAGCATAGATTGATATGGAAATCATTGAGAGAAGAAGGACAGTGGGCTCATTCTGCAGCTGCACTCCAGTTGCTATATTAATTATATCTATTACTTTGGCCTAGAAAGCATGAACTATTTTGATAGGTAAGTGTAACTTTGGTTAGATTCTGGAGAGTTAGCCCATATATTTGGGAAATTATTTGTGTAGGAGGGGTCATCAGCACACAAATCTATTTAAAAGGAGTCAGGTTTCTATGTTGATTCAGTTTTTACCTGTTAATTGGGTAATAGTATGTAATTTGCATATAGTATATTCATCTAATAATTTAATAATAAGTGGTTATTGTGTGTCGGGTGCCACTTATCTGTGTGATAATATCGAGTATGGTGTTTTCCCCCCTCCCTATAACACTAACATCTCTTAGTTCTTGTGGATTTTTGGTGGCGTTCACTTCAGGGGCGTAACTTTGGTGCAAAAAGTGGGGGGGGGGGTTCAATTTTCCCTCTCATCCCCTATTTTTCTATCCCTCCCTCCTTCACTCACCTTCCCTTTCACGTCCCCGCCCTTCCCTTCTCTCCCCTCCTCTCCCTGCAGTTAAGTGGCCCCCTTTAACCCAGCTAGAAGGTCTGTGGGAGCACTGTGAGCTCCCCCAGCAGGTCCGGGCAGAGTCCTTATGACAAACACTTTAGGTGCAATCCGTAAGGTTATGAGTGGCTCTCTAATTACTGAAGTTTAGAACCGGACTGGGACTAAGAAACAGCCCTGGCAATCAGGGCTGTGGAGTCGGAGTCATCATAAAATGGACCGAATGATTCTCAAAATATATAATAAGTTGGTCCAGTTAGTTGGATGCAGTGCAAAGAGCAAGATGAACTGGATCTTGCCAGTGCTACTGCTCCCATATCTTCAGTCTTATCACATGAGGAGTGTAATTGATGACATGGAGCAGGCACAGCGCTGCCCCAGGGGAAATGATTCCGCTCCCATGGCAAACGGATTTCAGCAAAATTTTCACCTGCTTTCAAAGAAGTAGAAGTTGAAGAGTCAGAGTCAGGGCTTTGGCTTGCCAACTCCACAGCCCTGCTGGCAATGAGACCGAACAAGCCCAGCTACAATATTTCCCCCTCTAGATGGAAATAAAAAATGTTGTGCAATGCAGCAAATTTCACTTAACCACTCCCACCCTCATCACTATTCCATTAAATTTATTATACACACAACAGAATGAGGAAAATAAAAGAACCCAATCTCACTGTTCCCTTAGGGATCACTTATTCACTTTAATTTTCCCCGGCGCGTAAGTGCAGGGAAGAATATACATGGCTAGACACATGGCTGTACAGTATATACACATCTCACAGATACAGTACATACCCTACTCACATGCACACACAACGCCTAGCATCCTTGTCCCCTCCTTACCTGTCTCCTGTAGCCTGGTGCAGTTGGCATTAGGCAGGAGCTTCTCTTCTTCTCTGATAAGGGCTGAGCATAGACGAAGTGGTATACAATGGGAGGGAACGATGCAGCCCCAGATACAGAGTTTGCTGGACTATGAGCAGTGTTCTGATTGGTAATGCAGCCCCTGCTGACTCTTGCTCTACCAATCAGCACTGCTCTCACTCTGCACTGACACTAGAGGCTGATACCTACTCTGTCCCCCCAAGATACACAGAAATATAGGAGGCAAAGGGTTAACTTCCTCCTCTGTGCTCTGCTCTCCCCACTTACCGTATTCGCATGCATGCATATGGATTTTTTATTGAAGTGGCTAAAAAGTGGGGGGACCATCTCCCACCCAGAAAAAGGTGGGGGGGACCAGTCCCCTCCGTATCCCCCTAAAGTTACACCTATGGTTCACTTCATGTTATGGTTTTTTGCTTTGTGTACAAGTGAAACAGAAACATAAACTCAAATATGCTATTTTTGTTGGGTTTTGATTTGACAATTTGGTAAAATGGACGTGTTCATTTAATACTTCAGGTCAGTATGGTTCTAACAATATCAAGTGTATAAAGTCTTATGTTTTACTAAATTGGAAGACAACATTTTTTTAAAAAGCTTCATTTACTTTGCCATTTTTTAGCTTGTTTTATTGCAGTGAGCTATACATTTTATTGGTACTGATTTAAAGGTGAAATATTACTTTTTGCTCAGTTTTTGGTAACTTTTTGCTCACTAGTGTAGCCATATGGGGGTTTCTTTTTCTAATGCAAAAAGACATATTTTTGTAAACACAGTTACATTTAATTTTTTTACCGCTTTTATCTGTCTTCTAAGAGGCATAACTTATTTTATTTTCAAGCTTTTTTTTAAGTGATAAGTATTTTTTTAACTATTTAGTGTGCCAAATAATGTATTAGGAAACCCCCAAAAATTGTTTGTGGGGTGGAACTGGAAAAAAATTTAATTTAGCCATTTTTTGCAGTATAAATGACATGATAACTAGAGAATCACAAATCCATTTTTTTTATTAAATGGAAAAATGGAAAAAGAACAAAAATAGTAAACAATCAGGGATTTGTCACAAAAAAATAAAAAAAAAGTCACAGAAAAAAATGACTCCCTAAAACTTAACTTTTACTAAATTAGATAAAATGAAAACTTACCCTAGCAAACATTAAAACAAAAAAACGAAACTACCTGAAAAGGGCAGCACTAGACTGGAAGAAGTCCCTAAATATACTCAAGAAATATGACGTGTTAACTATTAAAATAATGGTGGGTACACTTCAGTGGGACTATAGAGTAAACTCAACAAAGTGTAATAAAGTGTATTTAAAAAAAAAACAAAAACAAGAATGGTCTTTAATTGTAGAAAAACATTAAATAACTATACATATCTGTTATTCCCATATTCAGACTGAACAATAGAAAAAATGTAACTTGTTAACATGAACGAATAATAAACAGCAAAAAATATAAAAGTCATCAACAGATTGGTAGATTTTATTGTTTTTTTCTATTCCTACAAGAAACAGTTAAAAAAGTTACAGTAATCAATAAGGTGTATATACAGTGGGCAAATAAATTCTTTCCAAATAAGTCAATGTGATTTTCTGGATCTGTTTTCTCATTTTATCTCTCATAGTTGAGGTCTACCTTTGATGTAAATTACAGGCCTCTCTCATCTTTTTAAGTGGGAGAACTAGCACAATTGGTGGCTGACTAAATACTTTTTTCCTAATTGTACCCCAAAATAGTGGAGTCTAAGTAGCCCCCGGTATTCACTAGAGCCCGCCGCAAAGCGGGATGGACTTGCTGCGGCGTGAGGCTACCAGGTCGCTACGTGACTTGCTTGCGATGGCGGCCGGGGTACTGTGTGGTACAGAATCGTAATCCAGAGGCATAGTTGGGGACAGGCAGAAGGTCAGGACGGGCGGCAGAGATTCGTGGTCAGAGACGGGCAGAAGGTCAGGGCAGGCGGAAAACTGGCAAGGTCAGGAAACGTAGCAGACGGACTGGTACACGGGTAATCAGGCAGGACTTCCAACACTCTCTAGACAAGGTAACGCACACCAACGAACTGGCAGAGAGTGCTGGGGGCGTATCCCTTAAATAGGACCAGCACCCGTCAAAAGTCCAATTCCCGGGACGCTGGCCCTTTAAATCCAGACCAGCCATCGTGCGCGCACCCTAGGCAGCGGGTAAGCGTGCGGCGGCCGGGACAGGCAGGATCAGCGTACACAGGAGTATGGACGGGTAAGTGAGCCGGCGCCCGGGCAGCAGGGGTGTGGTCGCGGGCAGCCGCGGCACCCGCGCCGGTCCCCCTGCGGGCACGGGAAAAGCGATTCAGCACCACAGACTTGAGGAGAGAGACATGGAAGGCATTTGGGACACGCAGAGTAGGAGGCAAGCGGAGCTTGTAGGATACCGGGTTTAGTTGCCGAAGTACCACAAAAGGGCCCAAATACTTAGGGCCCAACTTGTAACTGGGCACCTTGAAGCGGATGTACTTGGCAGATAACCAAACCCTATCACCCGGCTTAAATATGGGCGGAGGTCTCCGGTATCTGTCAGCCTGGACTTTGGTGCGAGTGGAGGCCCGTAGAAGGGCCTGTCGTGTGACTTACCAGATTGCCATGATGTCCCGTACTTGGGCATCCACGGTAGGGACGTGACACGAGGTAGGCAGGGGGAGAGGCGGGTGGGGATGTAGCACAAACACAATAAAAAAGGGAGAGGCTCCAGCGGACTCCGAGTCCAAGGACTTGTACGAAAATTCCGCCCAGGGGAGGAGGTCAGACCAGTTATCCTGACGGGCAGATACAAAATGTCACAGGTAGGTCCCCAAAACTTGGTTAACCCTCTCTACCTGCCCATTGGTTTGAGGGTGGTATGCAGATGAGAAGTCCAGCTGAACCTACAAATGAGCACACAGAGCCCGCCAGAATTTTGACACAAACTGGACCCCCATATGACGATATGCAACGGGAGCCCATGTAGCCGAAAAAGTTTACATACACTATATAAAAAGACACATGTTCATGTTTTTCTCACTATCTGACATTAAATCAGAATAAACCTTAGAAATGCCAGAATAATGAGAGAGATAATATTTTTAAGGCATTTCTATTTCTTTCTGCAAAGTCAAAAGTTTACATATACTAGGATTACTTTGCCTTTAAACAATTTGGGAAAACCCATATGATAATGTCATGTCTTTGGAAGCTTCTGGCAACATCTGAGTTAATTATAGACATAGCTGTGGATGTTTTAATGCACACGAGAAACACACTGCTTCTGTGTGTAACATCATGGGAAAGTCTAAAGAAATCAGTCAAGATAACAGGTAGAGAATTGTGGACTTGCACCAGTCTGGTTCATCCCTGGGTTCCGTTTCTTAGAGATGAATGTGTTTTGGTCCAACATGCGTATATCAACCCAAGAACAGCTGATTTAGCGCTAAACACACACAGATTAGCTCATAGCTGCTATGTTAAATGGTATAGGTAATGCAAACCAATTGAAAAAGTACTTATTTTTACTGTTCCCGTCATTACAGATATGATCTTTGTAGCAAGAAAACCCCTTTAACTTGTTGCCATTTTAATTCATGGAGGGTCAGCCACATTTCTTTCATAATATAATATTTTGCACATTGGAAGGACCTTGCATCAGTCATAACACTGTCAAAATAACACCACATTGAAGAAATCACCAGACACCGGCACAGCCATGGTGAGCAA
The DNA here is from genome assembly GCA_025379985.1 of Phyllomedusa bahiana. Lineage (NCBI taxonomy): Eukaryota > Metazoa > Chordata > Amphibia > Anura > Hylidae > Phyllomedusa > Phyllomedusa bahiana. Next base: position 44,361 of record JAODAL010016522.1, read on the forward strand.
GTCGTAATTTCTCCACTTTGGTGCATCTTCCATCGACCACCGTCCTTTAGCAAGGTCTTTCTTCTGTGCACTATCTGTGACAAATCCACTATGAAAAACAAAAAGAACCAGCATCAACACAAAGAACAATGGCAGAATACAGCAGAAATATAGAAAAAAAGAGGGTGGGAGGGTAGAAAATCTGCGCATTATTCCTGTGTGAAGGTCCAAAGAGGAAGGACCTGCACACATACATAGCCTTAAAAGGGGATATGATCTCTCCCCACCACATGACTCACTAACCCAGGGAGTAATCCGGCCCCTTCAAGTCATCTTAAAGAGGTATCCAACCTCAATGACTCTTGTACAATTCTAACAATCGCAATTTCACTGCTGCTTAATGCATGATGTCTTATATTATTTGCAAGAAACAATGGGCAGAGTATATATCTCTTCTAATAAGATCAATTTCTCAATATTGATTAATGGCCAATGTTGGCACTTTTTAAATGTTATCACATTATAGACTACTCTTAATGACAGCCACTGTATGTCACTCCGGGACCATTGGCAAACAAGAAGCCATGACCAGTCAGGAATTTTCTCTGCAGCAGAAATGTTTGGCTTTTCAGAATGGATGAATGGCTAAAATCCACCAGAGCAAGAACTGTTGGTAAAGGTTTCCCATTCTGAATCATATACCCCCCCCCTCCCATCTTTTTGATGTTCTTATGCTCTAATATGGCATACAGACAAGGGTTGTCCTACTAGGCAACCCTCTTATAATAAGACTAAAATTAAAATAAGATATTCATTAGTAAACCTAACTTCCTCAGCACAATGGCCTAGTATTACCCTTGGGCTAAACTAGTATTTTATTCTTTGGTTCTGCTGGTGAGAGAAATCAGAGTTGCTGATCGATACACAGTACTACCTGTACTATCCTTCCCAAGTCCTATGGCACTGAACCCTGATATGATATGTGCCCTTTTTTGCAATCTGAATATCACACTGTGCCCGCATGAGATTTTTCTGGGACCAATAGCATTGGTTGCCAGAATATTTCTGCATTATTTAAAGCTCAGTGCCAGGCGAGCACCCCATAAATGGATTAATATCTTGTGAATTGCCAGTTACTGTATTATCTCAAAAAGCGCTGTATATTTCTTTTTTCTAAAATTGTTTTATATGATTTCCACCTTATTAGCATTCAGTGTCTGTGCACACACCAACATTGGTATCTTTGAATAATCATTGAAACTGTATTTCTGTATGGACGAAACTGTGTGCATGCTCAGTTTTTATTGATTCTTGGTAAAATGATTGATTTTAGACACAGATGTTCTATGGTTATTTTATAAGAGAGAACAAGCAATTTTTAACTATCTCTTTATATCTCAATAAGCTATTTTATCAAAAATATACAGAAATAAATAATTAACAAGAGGATCATATTGTTTTATGCATTTACAGTAATTGCTGTAAAATAATACTAATACTCTACAGCTGTTGATTCTTCAGGTTTGCAACTACACCTAGAGAGACGCTCTGCTGAAGCCTCCTGGAGTGACAGTCGCTCAGTCACTCTGGACAAGGGGTGTGTCACAAAGGCCAATAGGAGGGCCATTAGGCAACACCAATCAGCTACAGAGGTGGTGTCCGGGCACGCCATTTAAACCTCCTGGAATCTGACTGCTGTGCCTGTGATATTTCCTTGCTTGTCCATTCTCACCTGCGTTTGTAGCTGCTATTTCCGTTTACCTGACCTTGGCTTGGTTTCCTCACCTTGGCTTGTCTTTCTGATTTTTGTACCTCGATCCTGACAGTGTTTCTGACCACTGGCGTGTTTACTGGTCTCTATTGTCTTCATTTTTGGCCTGACATCACTGTTCCGTTGCTGACCTGGACTGTCTAACTATTCTACCACCTGATGGCCCTTGCACTTTAGGAGCATAGGAACTGTCGGCCAGTTGGCGTCTGCCACTTAGGGCAGCCCATCAAGTACACATTAACAGTGTGCTGGGGTCCCGGTATGGCTCATCGTCCCTCCCTTGATCTGACAGGAATAAGACTAATAATAATATACAATAGTAATGCTAGGGATAATGAGGAGTATAATTATTAAAACATTGATTTCTAAAATTGTCCTAAATTTCTTTTTCTTCCCTGTCTCTCTTGAAAGCTCCGAAAGAAAAAGCTGTCAAAAAATCAAGGCAAAACTCTTACTGTGTTATGCCATAATGTCTGACAACTTGGAGTTTCATCTTTGGGAAGATCTGCTGCTCATAGTCAAAGGAAGGAGCCAGATATGTGCAGAGCCACCTCTTTACTTCATATCTTTCTTTCAAATGTACAGAACAGAGGGTGAGGGGATCATAATTCACAGTACATACAAGCATCCCAGTGATAGTGGCTTCATGCAAGACAAATATGGGAAATACTGTGGATATCCAGTAAATGTATCAGATTAAAATACTGCTTTATGTTAATTGCGGACTTGAAGAGCAGTGTAATCTGACAATGTGGCCCTTGGACAAGGAAATTTGTACAGCCCTGCCAAATGATGTCATCAGGCCTATTGACACTGCCATTGAATATTTTGGAATATTATTAGGACACTTTGCACAATGTGTATAACATAGTAAATGTCAGTTATTTTATACCTTTTATACACTGTTTAAAAAAAAGAAAGGGAACACTTAATCAACGCAATGTATCTCCAAGTCAATCACACTTCTGTGAAATCAGCCTGTCCAGTTATGAATCAACACTGACTGTGAATAAATTTCTCCTGCTGTTGTGCAAATGGAACTTACAACAGGTAGAAATGATAGGCAACTAGCAAGACAACCCTTAAAAGGGAGTGGTTCTGCAGGTGGTGACTACAAACCATTTCTCTGTTCTCAACCTTCTTGGCTGCTGGTTTGATCACTTTTGTATTGTGTCATTGCTCTTACCCCTAGATGTAGCATGAGGCAGTGGCTACAACCCACAGAAGTTGCTCAGGAAGTGCAGTTCATCCACGATCGCACATCAAGGCGAGCTGTAGCAATAAGGTTTGCTGTGTCTGTTAGCACAGTGTCCAGAGCATGGAGCAGATACCAGGAGACAGACCAATGTACCATGAGATGTGTAGGGGGCTGTAGGAGGGCACCAACCCAGCAGCAGGATTGCTACATCCTCCTTTGTTCAAGGAGAAACAGTTCCAGAGACCTGCAAAATTGCCTCCAGCCGACCACTAATATCCATGTGTCTGCTCAAACTGTCAAAAATAGACTCCATGAGGGTGGCATGAGGGCTCAAGGTCCACATGTTGCTATTATGCTTACAGCCGAACACTGTGCAGGGCGATTAGCATTTGCCAGAGAACCCCAAGACTGGCAAATTTGACATTGGCGCCCTGTGCTCTTCATGAATGAAAGCAAGTTCACACTGAGCATATGTGACAGATGTGACAGAGTCTGGAGATGCCTTGGAGAATGTTCTGCTCTCTGCAACATCCTCCACTATCTTTGGAGGGACGCACAGCCCTCCATGTGCTAGCCAGAAGTACCCTGATACCCTGACTGCCGTTAGCTACCATGATGAGATCTTCAGACCCATTGTGAGACCATATACAGGTGTAGTGGGCCCTGGGTTCCTTCTACTACATAACAATGCTAGATCTCATGTGGCAAAAATGTGTCAGCAGTTCCTGCATGATTAAGGCATTGATGCTATGGACTCACCTGCTTGTTCCCCAGACCTGAATCCAATCGAGCACATCTGAGACATCATTTCTCATTCCATCTACCAATGCCACATTGCACCACAGACTGTTCAGGAGTTGACCGATGCTTTATTCCAGGTCTGGGAGGAGATCCCTCAGAAGAACATCTGCGGCCTCATTAGGAGCATACCCAGGCATTTTAGGGAGGCCATACAAGCATGTGGAGGCCACACACTACTGAGCCTCATTTCCTTATCTTGAGGCATTTCCACTGAAGGTGGATCAGTCTGAAATTTGACTTTCCACTTTTAATTTGAGTATTATTCTAAATCCAGACCTCCATGGGAAATTAATTTTAATTTTTATTGATAATTTTTATGTTTTATTGTTCTCAACGCATTCTGCTATGCAATAAATAAAGAATTGCAACTGGAATATTTAATTCATGGATATCTTGGATGTAGTATTTTAGTGTTCCCTTTATTTTTACATATGTACTATGCACAGTGTTTTTTTTTTTTTAAATAATGGTTGATCAATGTTAATATGTCCAGTGTTTGATAAAATGAGTATATACAATTAAAACCATAAGTTTACATACACTATACAAAAAGATACATATGTATGTTTTTCTCACTATCTTACAAGTAATCAGAATAATCCTTACCCGTTTTAGGTCAATTAGGATTACCAAAATTATTTATATTTGCCATTTATTACTTTTTGCAAAGTCAAAAGTTTACATACATTTCCTTAGTATTTGATATCATTGCCTTAAACTGTATGACTTGGGTCAAACATTTTGGTTATCCTTCCACAAGCTTCTCACAATGGTTGGTAGGGATTTTGGCCCATTCGCCTTGCTCGCAGCTGCCTTTTCAGCTTTGCCCATAAATTTCCAATAGGATTGAGATCAGGGCTTTGTGATGGCCACTCTAAAACATTGACTTGGTTATTCTGACTGATATCAGTATTGCCACTTAATCATCTTTCCTCATGATGCCATCTATTTTGTGAAGTGCATCAGTCCTTCCTGCAGCAAAACAACCCCACAACATGATGCTGCCACCCCCGTGTTTCACAGTTGGGATGGTGCTCTTAGGTTTCCAAGCTTCTCCCTTTTTCCTCCAAATGTAACAACGGTCATTATGGTCAAAAAGTTAAATTTTAGTTTCATCAGACCACAGGACATGTCCCTAAAAATGTGGGTCTTTGTTCCTGTTTGCATTTGCAGACATTAATCTGGCTTTTATATGTTTCTTTTGGAGTAATGGCTACTTCCTGGCATAGTGGCCTTTCAGCCCATGTTGATACAGTACTCGTTTCCCTGTGGATAGTGACAGAATCTTAACAGCTTCTGCCAGCATCTTCACAAGGTCTTTTGCTTTTGTTCTTGGGTTGATATGCACATGTCGGACCAAAGCACTTTCATCTCTGAGACACAGAACCCGTCTACTTCCTGAGCGAAATGATGGCTGAACATTCCCATCTTGTTTGTACTTGTGTATAATTGTTTGAACAGATTAATGAGGCACCTTCAGGTAGCTGGAAATTACACCCAAGGATGAACCAGACTTGTGCAAGTCCACAGTTGTCTTCCTGATATATTTGCTGATTTCTTTAGACTTTCCCATAATGTTACACACAAAAGCAGTGTGTTTCTGGTGTGAATTAAAATACATTCACAGATGTGTCTCTAATTAACTCAGATGTTGCCAATAAGCCTATCAGAAGCTTCCAAAGACATGACATCATAATATGGGCTGTCCAAAATTGTTTAAAGGCATAGTAATCTTAGTGTATGTACTTTTTTGACTTTGCAGAAAGTAATAAAAATGCCTTAAAAATTCTCTCTCATTATTCTGGCATTTGGCAAATATAAATAATTTTAGTAATCCTAATTGACCTAAAACAGGTAAGGTTTATTCTGATTTCATGTCAGATAGTGAGAAAAACATGCGTATGTGTCTTTTTGCATAGTGTATGTAAACTTCTGGTTTCAACTGTACAATCTCATACATTTATAGCATATCCACAAGATATGCCATTAATATCTGATAGATGTGGAGCTCACCTTTGGGGCCTACCTTGAAAACAGGGGTTTTCCTTCACACTGCCTTATTTCTTGTTGTGGCTGCAGTATATAGAATGGTGCCTACATATGTGATGCTTTATCTGTTCAATTCTATGACTGTTCTGAGTACTGCCTAGTACAAGTTATACTTAGAATTCCCACTGAAGTGAAGAGAGAGAGAGAGAGAGAGAGAGAGAGAGAGAGAGAGAGAGAGAGAGAGAAAGAGAGAGAGTCATGCATATGTGGATTTGCTGCAGCTGTGTCAAGAACAAACTTTGTGTTAAGCGATCTAAAGATATGTACAGGTCACAGAGATAGGACCCACATTTATCAGAAATTTATGGCATATCCTGTGGCTAAACCATAAATAATACCGGTTTAAATGTGGAAAGGATTCCAGTAAGCTAAAAAAAATCTATATCCATCAGTTATAATGACATGAAACTATACATGGAAATCTAAGCACCCACCAACATTTAGGAACATTACCGCCATGCAAGAACAGTTTAATTTTTTTAGATGAAAAAAAATTGTCTGACCTTCCCATTTTAACATTTGGTAAGTGCAAACTTTCAACTATGGTTTATTGTCTAAATAAATATCAGTTCATTTACATATGTACATGAATGGGCTGAATAACTTGATGTAAGATGTATTTTTTGTATTTCATCCATCCCTGAACAGAGGGTACTGCCAGGGATACTGCCATTGTAGTTGTATGGTCGTCGAATAAACCTTTTTTGCGACATGTATGAATGGTACTGCGCCACTTTTCTGTCGTGCTTGGAGTCAAAAATCCTGTCCTAGCCCTTTCCAACAGATGTATGAACTGTTCTACGCCAAAATCTGGCATATGCCTCAACAGACCCAACACTTTTATATGTAATAATTCTATGGGGGAGTGTTGCACCAGATTTGTTTGACATACCACATTTATGACTGTGTCACAACAAAATATGGTGCAAAACTGTTATACCAATCCATACCAATATCATAGTGACGAGACTGAGACAAAGTTTATCATTAAAACTCTATGTATCACTTTTTGGCGCATAAATGTGTCTTACAATGGCACACAATTATAAAGTGATGTGAGAAACATACATACTGACCAATGCTACACTAACTTACTTAGAAGTACGACTGTCGAGGTGATGCCACTTTTGATATCTGTCCCCATTTGTACTTTGCTTCTGTAAAGTCATGGCTGGGATAGACAAAGGACAAACTAATATTCTGCCATTCATGGGCGTGTATATGCTTAGAGCTAGCCATACAGAGAATTTCAGCTATTACTATAAGTCTATAATGAAAGCCAATAGCCCATGTAAAATTCTAGTGGACTTCTAATACAGATTGAAGATATATTTTTAGAATAACTATTTCCATTATTGAAATAAATTAGATAATAGCAAATGTCAATAGGGATAGAAGAATATAAACCCTTTGAAACAATGCAGGTTGGTACAATACTGCAGGATTTAGCTTCATCTACAGCAGTCAACCTTCCCTAGGTTCTAAGAGTAGGACCTCAGGACAGCCAAATTGTAGTCAACCAAGAATTAGCAGGAAACAATCATTTGAAGAATGTATCAAACACTATAAGAAACACTCACCAAAAGATGACAAAACTTAAAAAAATCATTGTACTTAGCCATCCTTTCACCTTGGATCCAGCAAAGTGCTGTCCTCATCCTCCGCTGGCCTTCTGTTAACTTCTGGTCTTCTGTCGGACATGATGTCACTGCTGCAGCCACTGACTGGCTGCAGTGCTCATGTGCCATTGGTTGACATCATCATTCAGAAGTAAGCAGTCTGAATAGTGATGTCAGCCAATGGCAAGTGAATGCTGCAGTCAACCAGTGGTTGCAGGGATGTCGTCCTGTTTAACATAAGATCGGAAAATAACAGAAGACCGGTAGAATGTGAGGGTGGCATATCACTGGATCCAAAGTGAGAGAAGAGGTGAGTATATATTTTTTTTAATTTTCAAGTGGCAGACGTGTTATTTAAAGAAAATGTACTTAGACAACCCGTTAAAGGTTCAACAGACAACATTACTGTCACAAAGAAGGACAGCAACATGATAAGATTCAACTAAGATGATGAGATCAAGAAACAAGAACGGACCCTACGTTTTCTTGAAAATTCAACTAGACCTATTTATAACACACTAATAAAAGACACTGCTCACCCTCTCTGACTGAAAATATTCCTAAAGGTAACCCTAAGCTACAACTACCAGGAACACAAACGGGAACTCTAGGACTCAGATACAAACAAAGATTGAACACAGCAAGAAACAAATACTGGTAATAAACTGGGATTACAAGGGACAAGACTTCCATAAAAAGGAGCTAGACTTGAATAATCCAGCAAGACTGAACAGAGCAATAGCTAGACAAAAAACATACACAATCTTTAGGAAAAAATAAAACTTAGTGGAACTAGTGGACAAGACTGGACTCAACAAGGTATACAATAGTAACGATTCATGATAACAAGGTAAACCTTACAACTTTACAGACAGGCTACCAATGAAGAACTCTGCTGTAATGAGCTCAGGCTGTGCCGCATGGTCTGCTGATCTACCCTGATAGATCAGGTGCTAGGTAGTTGCTATGCATCCGCCATTAACAAACTAATAGGAAGAAAAACACAAAATAGTAGGGTGATTCCGGCTATTCATAACACCCTTGGACAAGTGCCACCAGAAAAAAGGGCTAATATACAGTTATATTTATGATGGGCAAAATATATCAAATATACTACATTCCTATTAGATACAATAGATAGAAATGAAATAATATGTATTTAGAGAATGGTTTATATCTATTAAGGTTCAGAGAAAAAACATTTCATGACAATTGTATGTGGAATTTTCTTGCCTGCAGATGCCTCAAAAAATACCTAAAAAAACTATTTCCCCTGTCACCAAGTGATTTATAGTAGAGGTGTATAACTCTAATGGAAGTATTACTCTTACAGAAAAATGGGATTTCTTTCTAACTGCATGATATACTCGGTGGAAAACATACAATGTACACAGACCGTACCTAATAGTTTTAAAGACCATCTCATCATTTAGGAACAAATAGCTCAAGTGTGATAACCTGGTAAGAAATGAGAAACAGCATAAGGCATCATGTAGCAGATGATATATTATGTATTAGAAATGGTGCTATCTATTTTCTCTTAGGAAAAAGTGCAATCTGTATACAATAAATGGTGGATTTATGGTTTGTTGTGTAACATACTCAACATTTCTACAGTGATAAACATTATTTTTGCACCTGGACCTGACCTAGTAATAGGCCATCTATAGAGGGCATAGATGTGCATGAAGACTTAAATGGGTGATCCACTTTTAATTGGTTGTTATTTATTATTTGTATAATGGTAAATCATACTTTTTTAATATACCTGTATTAAAATTTTGCTCCTATACCTCTTTTATTCAGTGGGCCTCTATCTAAAAAAGAGAATATAGTATAGGCCACATTACAGTTCACAGTAATGGGTGTCATGGATTAGCTATATGAGCTAAACATAGCATCAGGTAACACTGTCCAGGTGTGTAATGGTAGATTATTAAAGAACTAAAGGTCCCCAGTATTAATACCTACAATAGCATCTTATCATGTCTTCTCTGTGTTTCATCTGTGGGCGTTTTACAAGTAACTTTATCAACATCATGAGAGACAACTGTTCTACAATTACATCTACATAATGAAGAAGTTCTTGGAATAATCATATTAATAAGAATTATTCCTCCATTATTACTATTTCGTTACTCCATGTCATGTCATGTAACCCTGTTACTAACTGTATGCCAGGTGGTCACATGACTCATGCCATGTTTAGTTGATACAGTTACTCTTTGGGAGCTATTATTCTGGACACGAATATGGACTGTACAATTTTGTTTATCTAGATACTGTACTGGTATAACAGAGGTATAAGAGAAAAAATGGACATCCAATTTAAGCAATGGTTGGAAAACCTAATTAGTAGGGATGAGCGATAACATCGCCAAAAGTTGAAATCGGCACGGTTTTTACATTTATCGGAATTTCCCGATAATGCAATAGTTTCCGTGAAAATCTTAAAGATAATCTTTATCATGTTTACAATCACGCCTTTTTCAGCGCTTCCTGTAATTTTGGCGGCCATCCAATCAGAGAAGAGCATAGAGCAGAGTGAGCTGGGTGTACGACGTCATGATTGAGCGGTGTATGGATCTCATTGGCTGCAAAAATCACATGACCTGGTTTGCTGTATGCGACTCTATTTCCTGTTCAGCGTCATTTCTCACTGATCTCACTACAGAGCAACACGTCTGACTGCCTGTCCCAATAGCTGTTGTCACAGCTCAGAGAGGTAGTCTACTTTTATACAGAAAACCATCCTTGTAGTTGTGAAGCTTAGGATATAGTTAGATTAGAGAATTTAAGTTCTGATTTAGTTAGAGAGAGACTTGTAAAGAAATCTAGTGCTGTGTGCAGCCGAGGAGGGTAGGGGTGGGGGTGGGGTCGGAAAGGAGGGTGTATATTGTGCAGCCTAGTCTCTCCTGTCCTGAACTTACATGGAAAAAGCATTTTTTTTAACACTTTGCACCCAGCAGACCTTCCACCTGTGGTGAAATTGTCCCTTTTGTTTTTGCATTTCTATTGGTGTCTGTGCATCCCATTTTTTTGCCAATAGCCCCCTTGTACGCAAATAGTTTTACAGATATTTTATAGTAACTGCAGCCTGTTGTCAGTGGTGGCAAAACCGCCATATGTAATCCAGATAACAGTTAAATACTTCTATTTCACTCAGTGCATCTCAGTTTGGCGCTAATCGTGCACTTGTACGCAAATTGTTTTAGACATATTTCATAATAACTGCCGCCTGTTGTCAGTGGTGGCAAAACCGCCATATTTAATCCATATAACTGTTCAACACTTCTATTTCACTCAGTGCGTCTCAGTTTGGCGCTTATCGTGCACTTGTACGCAAATTTTTTTACACATATTTCATAGTAACTGCCGCCTGTTGTCAGTGGTGGCAAAACCGCCATATGTAATCCTTATAACTGTTCAATACTTCCATTTTACTCAGTGCGCTTCAGTTTGGCGCTAATTATGCACTTGTACGATCTTTTGTTGAAAACTATCAATTGCTAGTCCTACTGGGCAGTTGTAAATCTCAGGGACTGAAGGAAGGACACTATTGATTTGGTGTTACGGTTCTTCCACCAGACCGCATTTCACAGATATTTGATAGAAACAATTCTGTTTCTAATCCTAGTTGGCTGTTGGAAATTAGAGGGATTCAAGAATACCTGTGATTTGCCGTCTTTGCAGTACAGTCTCATAAGGGCACCTGTGCAGGTTTTTGGGTCATGCTGTGTTACAGGATATGGATAGTTAATGTCCATTTCACTAAAATACTCCTTCAAAGACTACTTTCTTCCGACACTTTTTAATTTGTGAGTCATGCAGGTTTTAGAGTCATGCTGTGGTACAGGACAGGGATAGTCAATGTCCAGTTCAACTAAAATGGTGGTTCAAAGACAAATTTTTCTGGCACTTTTTAATCTGTGGATCAGACAGGTTTAAGGGTCATGCTGTGGTCCAGGACGGGGATGGTCAATGTCCAGTTCAAATAAAATGGTGGTTCAAATAATACTGTCTTCTGGCACTTTTTAATTTGTGGGTCATGAAGGTTTAAGGGTCATGCTGTGGTACAGGACAGGGATAGTGAATAGTCTGTCATTTTTTTTTCTGTGACTCTTGTTGCCTAATTGTCTTGCCTAAGATGTAGCACGTATCCAGTTTACTGTTGTGGATGTTAATTCCAGATTCTCCTCACCTGTTTGGGTATAAGAATGAAGCTGTTGTTCCTCTCCCATAGACTATAATGGTCATCGACGATAATCTGCTATCGGCTATAGACATGATAATTGCCGATATCGACTATTGACTCGATAACGATTGTTGACACAATCGCTCATCCCTATTAATTAGTACTAATTATGGAAAGAAATCATATTATTAAAATCTACATGATGCCCAGATGCCAACATTCTATATTACATACCCGGTAAGTCATATTTTTATGACCAATACCTAATATCCAGGGTAACGGCCATGTGCAGCACAAACAGCAGCCAGATGGGTTGGGAGTGTTTCAATAAGTTTCAGGTAAGTTGTCACAGATATCTGGAACCATCCTGACTGCAGTGCATCCCGCAACTGCTGGAGCGTGCATGGGGGAGGATACATAGAACAAACATCACAGTTGTGGTGGTCCCACAGGTGCTCAATTGTGTTTCAGTCTCAGGATCTCATCTGTACCAGGTAAGACAGTCAGCATGTATGGTGTATGTACAGCATGTATGTACATGATCTTCAGTGATGAATTCATACCCAAATCATTTGAGAATGTCTTCAACATGGATAAATGGCCCAGAGAATGCCATGTAAACATTCCCCAGGCCATAACACTGCCACCACCTGCTTTTCCAAACAGTTGAGGTCCAATTCTCAAACTGCCGTGACAATTGAAGACTTTTCTGCTGAAGCAATGAGCCGGGAACAACTTCCAAACAGATTAGATATGAACTCCAAGGTCAGAGTACATCGGTGTCAGATCACACCATTTGTCACTGTTTTTGCCAAAGTACATTTAATGGAAGACGACCAAGGAGGAAACCTCTGTTGAAAGCAAATCATGAAAAAGCAAGACTGTAATTTGCCAAAATGCATATTGACAAGCCACAAAGCTTCTGGGAGAATATCCTTTGAACAGATGAGATGAGATGAACAGACACATTAGCTTCATGGCTACAGAATCAAAAATAAAGCATAGAAATAAAAAAAACATTGTACCTACTATGAAAATGGAGGAGGCATTGTTATGTTTTGGGGCTGCTTTGCTGCATCTGGCACAGGATGTCTTTAATCTGTGCAGGCAGGGGCGTAGCTAGAGACTCAGGGGCCCGGGTGCAAAACTTCAGCTTGGGCCCCCCCTAACCCCAGACGCCGTCTGTTGGCCAGTACTTCAACAACAGGTTCCCTACTTGGCGTAGCGGATGTCTGTGGTGTAGCGCGATGCAGAAAATTATATCTATTAAAAGAAATTGTCCAATAGAAGAAAATGAATTTCAACCAGTGTCTGTTCCCTCTTGTACCTCTCCCCTGCAAATAAAAACGTTGTGGGGTGCTTTGCCTCAGCTATTGCCTGCACCATGCAGGCTGCAGCTGTGAGCGCTGTATCACTGGCTCTATGTGACCTGACCCAGTGATACTGCGGTGTGGCAAGGGGGCTTCTGGTCTCCTTGGCTCAGGGGCCCAGCTGCTGTGACCCCTGTAGCTACACACATACATACACACTATATATATATATATATACACACATTATATATATATATATATATATATATATATATATATATATATATATAAACATACACACACACACATATATATACACAAATATACACACACATCTATATACACATATATACAAACATATACACACATATATACACACACACAAATATATATATATATATATATATTATATTATATAATATATATTATATATACACATATATAAATATATATATTGTAGGGGATTTGTCCCAACGGCAGGCTTATCCAAACAGGACCACAGTAAAAGTTCATGCAAACAACGGGTGTGTTTATTGTCTGGGCATCCGTCTTTCCAGCAGACATAAACAGCAAAACAAAACAGGGCTTACTTCAGCAAACACCCAGAGTTCCCACCACAGTCTTTAGGCGCAATCGCCCGGCACCTATATCACAGGCACAGTCTGTGTTGCCCACCAGGGCTCTCACCCCTCCAGCGTGGTATATGGCACGTCTCCTAGACAGGACCTTACTGCGTCCCTTAGCGTCCCAGATGGTTACTCTACAGTAACTAGCAGGAAACTCTACAACACACCCCACTTCACCTAATCTCCAGGCTTACATAGGCCATCCAAAACTCCGGCCTGGATCCCGGAGTCTGAGCAGTCATCCCACCCCTCTCTTTGACTGCTCCAGTGAAGGCCGACCCAGACTTGCTGCTGCTGCAGCCAAACTAACTCTACACGTGTCAGTGGCCTAATGCCGCTGACACAGAAATACCTGGCCTTCACTCCACCAAAGGCAGGAATTTTGGTGGCACATATCTCCCATCTACCACCAGGTCTTGTGACTTCCTACATACCCCCCCTCCCCCTCTGCCCAAAGCCGGGGTTCTGGGTACCTGTAGTCAACAAGCAGTGCACCCTTGAGAGGGCATCGGCATTGCCTTGCAATCTCCTGGCTATGTTCTACCGAGAAGTTAAAATCTTGTTGGGCCAAGAGCCATCGGGTGACCCGAGCTGATTTTTCCCTTTCTTCTCTCTTAGCCATCTGGGGGGGCATGATTGACACCAACTTAAACCTGCGCCCAGTAGATAGTAGCGCAGGAATCCAGGGCCCACTTAATGGCTAGGCACTCTTTCTCGATTATCGAGTAATTCTTCTCTGCTGGGGACAGCTTCCTACTCAGGTAGCTTACTGGGTGCTCTTCTCCATTTACAACCTGAGACAACACAGCCCCTAACCCCGCATCCGACGCATCTGTCTGAACCACAAATTCTCGGGAAAAATCCGGGGCAACCAACACGGGCTGCCTACAGAGGGCTGACTTTAGTTTTTGAAAGGCCCCTTCAGCATCCGGGGACCATTTAATCGCATCTGACTTGGCTCCTTTTGTCAGGTCGGTGAGGGGCACCGCTATCTCTGCGAAATTGGGAATGAACCGTCTATAGTACCCCACAATTCCCAGGAACGCCCTGACTATTTTTTGTTCTGGGGACGGGGCCAGCTTTGGATGGCTTCCACTTTATTGAGTTGAGGTTTGATCACTCCTCGCCCCACGATGTACCCCAAGTACCGGGCTTCTTCCATCCCTATGGCCGACTTGCTGGGGTTAACCGTGAAACCTGCCTTCCTTAATGCCTCCAGGACAGCCTGAACCTTAGACAGATGACTTTCCCAGTCCTGACTAAAAATGACTATGTCATCCAGATAGGCTGCCGCATATTTCCTGTGGGGACGCAACACCCGGTCCATGGCCCTCTGGAACGTGGCCGGGGCTCCCTGTAAGCCAAAAGGCATCCGGACATACTGAAAAGACCCTTCAGGTGTGAAGAACACAGTCTTCTCCCTAGCCTCCTTTGATAATGGAATCTGCCAATACCATTTGGTAAGATCCAGGGTCGTGATATACCGAGCTGGACCCAGTCTCTCTATCAATTCATCTACCCTGGGCATGGGGTAGGCATCTACCTTAGACACCTCGTTTAGTTTACGATAATCGTTACAAAATCGCCATTCCCCATTGGGCTTCGGGACAAGGACTATGGGACTAGACCACCCACTTTTTGATTCCTCGATTACCCCTAGGGCCAACATCCTTTGGACCTCCTTCGCAATGATCTCCCTGCGAGCCTCGGGCACCCTATAGGTTTTTAAATTGACCCTTACCTGAGGCTCAGTGATTATCTCATGCTCAACTACAGTGGTTCGACCTGGGGATTCTGTAAATAAATCTCTATTCTGTAGGAGCAACTGTTTACACTGCTGCTTCTGAGATGGCGACAGGGTCTCCGCCACTTTGACCTCTTCAATGGCTGGCATCCGTTGGGCGACAGCACACGGGGCTTCTAGAGTGTGACTATCTTTCCAGGGTTTTAACAAATTCACATGATACCCTTGGTAGGGCTTCCTCCTGTCTGGCTGGTGTACCCTGTAATTCACTTCACTCACTTTTTCGACGACCTCATACGGCCCTTGCCATTTTGCGAGAAAGTTGCTTTCTACTGTGGTCACCAGCACCAGAACTCGGTCTCCTGGATTAAACTGCCTGAGACGGGCCGACTTATTATAGACCCTTGCCTGGGCCTCTTGAGCCTGAAGAAGATGCTCCTTCACAATAGGCATCACCTGGGCTATTCTCTCCTGCATCTAGGAGATATGCTCTATTACACTTTCATATGGAGTGACCTCCCCTTCCCAGGTCTTCTTGGCAACATCCAACAACCCCCTGGGGTGCCTGCCATATAACAACTCAAATGGGGAAAACCCTGTGGATGCTTGGGACACCTCCCTGATGGAGAACAGCAGATAGGGTAGTAGATAATCCCAGTCTCGACCATCCTTTTCGACTACTCAGTTTCACATAGCCTTCAGAGTCTTGTTAAAACGTTCGACAAGCCCGTCTGTTTGTGGATGATAAACAGAGGTGCGGAGCTGGGTAACTTTTAATACTTTACAGAGGTCCCGCATCACCCTCGACATGAACGGGGTCCCCTGATCAGTCAAAATTTCCTTAGGTATCCCAACCCTGGAAAACATCTGAAACAACTCTTTGGCTATTCCCTTGGAGGAAGTATTTCTGAGTGGGACTGCCTCTGGGTACCGGGTTTCATAATCGACGACGACCAGGATATACTGGTGTCCTCTGGCTGACTTCACCAGGACCCCTGGTGAAGTCAGCCATGGCAATTCTATCAAAGGGCACCTCAATAATCGGAAGGGGTATCAGGGGGCTGCGGAAGTGGGCTACCAGGGAGGTGATCTGGCATACGGGGCCGGACTGGCAATAGTCCCAAATGTGTCGGTAAAGCCCCGGCCAATAGAACCTCTGAAGGATCCTTTCCTGGGTCTTCTCTGACCCCAAATGCCCCCCTAACACGTGGGAATGAGCCAGGTCCATCACCATCTTCCTGTATGGTTTAGGCACTACGAGTTGTTCTAGCAACTCATCCTGATGTTTTGTCACCCGATATAGCAGATCCCCATTCATGGCAAAATGGGGGTACCTCTTTTCCACCCCGGGCTCTTGGGGCACCCCATTTACTACCACGACACTACTTCGGGCCTCTCTCAATATCTCATCCTGGAGTTGGGCAGAGCCAAAGTTTTCCCGGGATACCTCCAAGTCGGGGAGCACCTCCTCAGGGGTTACCTCTTCATTATCCCTGAGCAACACCGACAAGGGAAACTCCTGGTCCCCCTCTGATACAGTCCCCGCTGGGCGGTCGGTATCCTTCCGAGCCTCCTGACGAGGCAACTGGTTCTGTGGTAGTATCTGTTCCCACAGACGCCAGAACAGAGGAAAATCCTGCCCGATTATAACGTCATACATCAATTCTGGGACCACCCCTACCTGGTGGGACCTAACTCCCTGCTCTGTTTCCATGGTTACCTGGGCCACTGGGTACCGTTTAGTGTCCCCATGAATACAGGTAACACCCACTTTCCTCCCTGGGATCAAATCATGTGTAATAGAGGCGGAGAGGAGTGTTACCAGACTCCCCGAGTCCAATAGTCCTGACACCAAAGTCCCATTGACCGTTAGTTGGCAGAACTGGGGGCCCTTCTCCGTGCAGGGGACCGCACCACATGCGATGTGAGCAAACAGCGAAGGACGCCGCCCCGTCGAGCAGTCCATGGGTTCCGTAGTATGGGGGCACTGGGATACCCTATGTCCTGGGGCATGGCATCCCCAACAAACCACCTCCCGGGGTCCCCCTTGCTTTCCGGGTTCTGGTATCACCCTGCCTTTAGGGCAACTCAGCTGAAGACTCTGCTGTCCTGATTTCTCAGAGTCTTTTGGGCTTTCCCAGTATGCAGACTTTCGAACCCCTGCAGGGCCTCGGGCTTTCTCGGCAGTGTGAAACCGTTCTACCAAGCTCACCAGGCTATCGACTGACTGCGGGTCCCCTTGGGCCACCCAGGACTGGATAGGTCGGGGCAGGGAATGTATGAACCGATCCATGACTACTCGGTCCACCATCTGAGCCGGGGTGCATACATCCGGCTGTAGCCATTTTTGCACCAGATGAAATAAATCAAACATCTGGGACCTGGTAGGCTTGTCTGTATAATAAGTCCAGTGGTGGACCCGCTGGGCCCGTACCGCCACGGTAAACCCAAGTCGTGCCAGGATTTCTGCTTTCAACTTTGGATACTCGTTAGCATCCTGGAGGGCAAGGTCATAATAAGCCTTCCGGGGTTCCCCTGTTAGAAATGGGGCTAAGACCTCTGCCCATTGACCCGGTGGTATCTGTTCTTGGTTGGCCAACCTCTCAAATCCAGTGAGGTATGTCTCGACGTCCTCCTCCAGTGTCAGTATTTGCAACGCTTCCCTCATGCTCCTTCGGGCATTGTGTACGTCACTAGTCACTGGAGGCGCTGGCTTTTCCCGCTGAGCGTTCATGGCTTCCATATGAGCTTGCTGTTGCTGCGCCATGAGCTGCTGCTGCACTTGTAGAGCCTCTCTATGGGTCTGCTGCTGCACTTGTAGAGCCTCTTTATGGGCCTGCTGCTGCTGAGCCATGGCTTGCTGCTGTTGAGCCATGGCTTGCTGCTGGGCCTGCATAGCCCCTTTATGGATCTGCTGCTGAGCTTCCATAGCCTCCTTCTGGGTCTGCTGCTGCTGTGCACTGGCTTGCACTAGATGTTTAATGAGCTCCTCCATGGAGGCTGCTGTAGTGGAGATCTCAGTTGCAGCCTTAATCCAGGACATTACGCTGTCCCAAACAATTCATCGGCAGCCCCACAGTCTCTTCAGGCAAAACCTGTGTCTGTTAGCAGTAGCAAACTTTAGGCTTCCAGCCCTTTAAATGTCGCTGTTGTATGCGGCACCACCAGTGCCAGAGATGCCCATTGCATACCTCCACAAATTGTAGGGGATTATTCCCAACGGCAGGCTTATCCAAACAGGACCACAGTAAAAGTTCATGCAAACAACGGGTGTGTTTATTGTCTGGGCATCTGTCTTTCCAGCAAACATAAACAGCAAAACAAAACAGGGCTTACTTCAGCAAACACCCAGAGTTTCCACCACAGTCTTTAGGCGCAATCGCCCGGCACCTATATCACAGGCACAGTCCGTGTTGCCGACCAGGGCTCTCACCCCTCCAGCGTGGTATATGGCACGGCTCCTAGACAGGACCTTAGTGCGTCCCTTAGCGTCCCAGGTGGTTACTTTCCAGTAACTAGCAGGAAACTCTAAAACACACCCCAGCTCACCTGATCTCCAGGCTTACATAGGCCATCCAAAACTCCGGCCTGGATCCCGGAGTGGGAGCAGTCATCCCACCCCTCTCTTTGACTGATCCCACCCCTCTCTTCTAACTGCTCCAGTGAAGGCGGACCCAGACTTGCTGCTGCTGCAGCCAAACTAACTTTACACGTGTCAGTGGCCTAATGCCGCTGAAACAGAAATATCTGGCCTTCACTCCACCAAAGACAGGAATTTTGGTGGCACATATCTCCCATCTTGTGCCTTCCTACAATATATATACACACACACACACACACACACACTCACCACACATATATATATATATATATATATATATTATTTATATATATTTATATATATATATATATTATATATATATATATATATTATTATATTACATATATATGCAAATATACACACACATCTATATACACACATATATATGTATATATTATATACACACACACATATATACACATATATATATATATATATATAAATATACACACACATATATAAACACACACATATATATATATATATATTTATACACAAATATACACACACACACATATATATACACACATACACCTATAGTGTGTGTCTGTGATGTGCATGTCTTATGTAACCTGAGACTGGCCCATGTGGCAGGCATGCTGGTACCTATGGGTTCTACAGCTGCTGCTGTGGAACTACAAGTGCCAGCATACCACACTAGATCAAAACTTAAAGCATATGTAGGCAGGTCTGCTGGTACTCCTAGTCCCACAGCAGCTGTAGAACTATATGTACCAGCATGCCTGCCACATGGGCCAGTCTCATGTTACATAAGCCATACACATCACAGACACACAATATAGGTGTGTATGTGTGACTATACTGTATGTATACATTATGTATTGTAACATATAAAGTGTGCTAGTGTTACACTTACTGTGTAATCACTACAGGAGCTGCAGGCAGTTCGAGCTGTGCTTCTCTTGATGCACAGTGAAGTGTTCCGCCCGGGACGCTGGGAGACGGAGTGCTCCTCCCCCTCCCTTCCTGTCAATCTCTGCAGCCGGCAGCCTCCGTTCACAGAGCTGTGTGCCGGCTGCTGTTACGATGGCCTGTTTGATCGCAAGGCACAAGCTGTGTGGCGAGGGAGGCTTGTGGGCCCCCTGGCTCAGGGGCCCGGTCGCAATTGCGACCCTTGCGACCCCTGTAGCTACGCCACTGTGTGCAGGGTATAATGAAGTTTCAAGACTATCAAAGCATTATGGAACAAAATGTGCTGCCCAGTGTCAAAAAGCTTGGTCTCAGTCACAGGTCATTGGTCTTGCAACAGGATTATGACTCGAAACACACAGCTTAGAAACATTCAAAAATTGATAAGAGCAAAGTTTTGGATTATTCTGAAGTGGTCTTCTATGAGCTCTGACTTAAATCCTATTGAACATTTGTGGAAGAAGCTGAAGCATGCAGTCCAAGGCTCCATTTAACCAGAAACAGCTGGCACAGTTTCCTCACAAGGAGTGGGTAAAAAATACCGGTGGACAGGTGCAGAAATCTCATTGAGAGGCACAGAAATGATCTGTTAGCAGTGATTGCCTCAAAAGGTTGTGCAACAATATATTAAATTAAGGGAACCATCATTTGTATCCAGGCCAGTTACTTTTTTAAAATGTTTCAGCTGATCCACAATTCAAAAGCAATGTTTTATTTTCATTTGTTGATTTTCAGTAAATTTCAATTTATTATTACTTTTGTTATTTTCAAGTTATTTCAGTGATCAATGTGGGTTTTTCTTTATTTAACAGAAGGGTACCAGCAATTTAGTCCATGTGTGCATGTGTACAGACAGCCTATCACACCTTATACTCAATGAGCCAGCTCACAACATGTAACTTACTACATGAGCTTTGTGTTTCTAAAGTCAAAAGTAGAAAGTGGTCATAAGAATGTGACTAAACTATGTATATACTGTACACAGAAGTCAGATAAATGGTGAACACAGAGTCCAGAAAAGTGGTATTGTACATATAAAATTCAAAATAAATAGGGCATAAAGCATCCAAATCTTATCATACAAACCCAGATAAACAGTGTCATACAGTGCTTAAATACATGCCATCATTCAAATGAATAGTGCATTCTGCACACTGGTAATACTATACTGTCATTTTTACAGTGTCTTGAATTCTATGTATATTGAATATAGCATGTCAATATGTCAACAGAAGCGGAAGGTATCATCCTTCTTGTATTAATGTTTCCTAGTGCTATGGTATGATCAGAAGTAGTATGTAACCTTAAGCATCTGTTAAATGGTAAGATAATTTTCTTGTTGGCTGTATGTTGGTGGTAGATTTGGAAATCTGTTGGGGCTTAACTATTAAGGTCCCATAGCAAAAAAGTGCCCCACCGCTTAATGACAGGAAATTGAAACAGCAACATAAGTAGCAACATATTAAAGTAAAAATAATAGCGCTATATATCAGAGATCCCAGATAACAGTGCTAGATAGCAGAAAGCCAACCAACTTATCATTCCCTTCAAAAAGATACAATGTTCTTGCACCTTAGTGGGCAACATAGCAGTGCTATGGCTATAGTTACACCCATGATAATCTAATGGCCAAAAGCAAACTTACTGCCGTCACCACAACTTAAAATGTTATTCCAAATAATATAAAAATGTTGTTAAAATTTTCTTAGGAGTCCAACTGCCCTTACTTTGGTATTCCTATAATAGTCATTATTGACCAATAATTAAGATAAGTGGGGATTCCAGCAGTCAAACACTGACAGTTCACACTGTTTTACCGTAAGTTATTTTTCGAACTAATGCATTCATATATTTCTTTACGCTGAAATTGAAAATCTACTATTTCTTTAGACTTTAGTATTAGGTTTATACGAAAAGGGCAAGTGTTGCTTCCAGTAGAGCCTTTCATACATTTTGTTGCGCTGTCATTTAATCATTGCACATTCAGAGTTTGATAGAATATTTGGTAATAGGTTCTAAAGTCAACTCCAAATGAGGTTGTCTTCTGCTAGAACCTTGGGGGCCCTGATATATTAGGAGTATATTATAAATTCAGAGCTTAAGCCCAAAAGGGGTATAACTTTCATGAAAAGGGGGCATGACTTAGTGTGCACCAAAATTTTGGTGTAGTTAGTAGCATGAAGTAAGCCAACTTAAAAATGGTGTAAAGTTAGATTAGACAGTTCAAACTTGGCAGATTTATGAACACAATGATAAATGTGGTGCATTGTAAGACTGTCTAGTCTAACTTTACACTGTCTATAAGTAAAACAGTATTGCTAAATCTGCCCATGCATGTATTAAGACACAAATACACATAAACAACCTAATATTATGAAGGAATGTACCAAAATGTACATATCCATGATATACAAGATCTGTATATTTTTGTGACAGCTTTAGTGGAACAGATGTTTAGTTGCTTGGGTCTTTTCCAAAAAAGTACATACATATCTGTAAACCAGGCAAACAAAAATTCTCAAGGTTGGATATCCCTGTGAACAAATACATCTTGTGACTTGACATACCATTCAGCAAATGTCAACAGATTGTGATCTTATAGCACCAGCAGACTTGGCACCAGCGAAAAGCAAACTGTAAGTAACAATAACCTCAGGAAATCTTTTTATTAGACTTTTACACATCAAATTACTTAATTACTATGCCATAAAATGTGTCTAAACTGTTTGTATCTAGAAAACAGCTGGGAATGTACAGCGCTTGTACTGCAGGAAAACATTATGTGTCGTCAGTGCGCGGCAGATAGAACCATACATATGCCTCTTTGTGTAATGTGCCTGAAGATAACATTCAGATAATTGACTCCTATTATGTAAAGCATTCAGGGCCATATTTAACATTCAATTAAATGGGCTGTAAGGTTTCTTATGGTTCTATAACGTCCCCTGGCTAAGCAATACTGCAATACTTTGCAAATATGGTCGTCAACCTTTAGCAGTACCATTTTGTCACTCTAAAAATGTTTCAATAACTGAAATGCTAATGACTGCTGTTAAAAGAGCAATGAGAAAATGAAATCATGGCATGAAAGATAAAAGAAATATTTCAGAGGTTGTATGTAGGGTCTCTGCATTTTTAATATTGACTTGCAAAGTAAAGGTATACACATTTGTAACTTCAATGTTGTTTTGCAATCTGTGTTGCAGTCTTGGAATTGGATGGGAGGAGTTGCTTGAAGCCATGCTGTAATGATAGGGATCAAAGCATGGATCTGTATAATGGAACAGGCTCATTCAATGCAATCTACTAGGACAGCATTGACATTAAGCTCTTCATAGGAAACCTGCAATAATAAGATTCATACACACCGTATAGATTGAAAGAAGAGTGAAGCCAATTCATTTTTTACTAAGATGGAGAAAACCACTCTAATTTAATACACGCTTGCTTTAGAATTTCACATTAATCTTTAGATTCATCAAATTTGCCCATTGGGTACATTTGCAGCTACACAGACAATGAACAGAAAAGAAGATGAATATGTGCTGTGGATGCAGTTGGATTGAAATTCTGCCATTTATTTTTATGTTCTATTATAATAATTTTATATAGCTGGAAGATAAAATGATGTTGTGGTTTATATTAATAACACAAAATCCATCATGCATGCTCAAAAATATGGCTTGAATTTGCATTATTAAAAAAGGCAATCATAATGGGGCTATGTATGTTACGCTATATGGAGAATCAAGTGCTGGATCTGAAGGCTGGGTTAGGAGATGTGAATAATTAGAACTGTAAATAAGAGGATTTGTGAACTGCAACATTTGTTGACATGCAGAGCACGTTCATTAAAATCAAGTGTTGCGTTCTCCATCTGTGCCCATTCTCCCCTATCCTTTAGTTTTATGGATACTAAAAAGGCTCATCTATTAAATAATCTAGACCACCTCTTGATCAATACAAATAGGGATTTGATGAGATTTTACTTTGATGGCCTTCCTTAGGATAAGTAATAATTGTAAGACTGGTTGGGGTGATAATCTGTCCTCCAGAACCCTCACCAATCAAAAAAAAAAAGGCTGAGATAGCATAAGATGTAGTAGCAAACAGAGGCACATGAGATGCTATCAGGGTTGGACTGGCCCATCGGAGTACCAAAGGATCCTTTGATGGGCCTAAACTCTGACATTATAATATACTCCTAATATATCAGTGCCCCAAAGGTCTAGCAGAAGAAAACCTCATTTGGAGCTGACTTTAGAACCTATTACCAGATATCCTATTAAACCCTGAATGTGCAATAATTAATTAGATGTGGTCTCCATTACATTAATTCCTATCTGCTGTCACATATGCTGTCCACACACCTTATTCAGCCCCTCCTATGAGGTTTTTATTCTAGTCACACTCTAGCACACTTCCTCAATAACTATTAAAAAAATTAAGAAGGTTTAAAATATGTGTCAAATTTGACTGAAGTAAATTTAATTCAAATTTTATTTTAAAAAATTGTACTGTTTGTGAAAAATAGTACAGTTCTTCATGCCACAGACCAGACAATCTTCATCCCTGCATGTCCAAATCTAGTGCTTCTAGGAATATCTTACAAACGCTCATCACTTTGAAAAAAAAGACAGTGGGCAACATAGTGCCTTATCACAAACTATGTATAGCCAACTGGTGTCCTCTACACTGCTTTACTTTATTAGCGCCATTATAGTGAATTACTTAATTGGTACCACAGTTAGCTAAAGAAAAAGTAAATTTTTCATAAATATTTTCTACAAATTGAAAGTTTTCTTATTCCTTTAATTTAGAAAACAGTGTCAGTTTATCTATTTAAGGCCTCAGACAGTGATTTTCACAAATGGGTGTAAGATTTACCAATGTCTAATTCTTATCCACAATCTAAAAGCAGATTATTCACAGTACTGTCATGTTATCTATTTCATGTGTTCAAAGGAAGGCACACCAAAAACTTTCACAGGAACAGGTTCGCTGGGATAACATTATTTTGGGCCTTCAGGACGCTGTGATTTATTTTCCTTTTTATTTTTTATCACCTCCTTTCAAGTCAGTAACTGTTTATTTTCCTGTCAACAAAGCTGTGTATTGATTAGTTTCTTTGTGGGGCAAGTTGTAGTTATTCCATAGAGACACATATCATGGGATGGGGGAAAATTAGGCAATTGCTCCATGTTTTCTGATTTTAAGTTTTGTGCACATAACATATAATACTTATTACATGGATTGGTACAATGAAGATAATACCCAATCTATAAAGTGTTTTGTTTAAATGGTTATACCCATTTCATTGACTAGCTTTAAACATTTGGATAAACGTAAGTAAACATTCCTGCCAAATAAATTTCTGTTCTGACTTTGCTTCATTTCAAAGATACAGAAGGTTATCTATCTTGCTTGTAAACAGATGGTTGCATGTTTAACTGTCTCCTACTGCAGGGATTTTTGTTTATGCTGTGTTAATGTTTTATCCCTGCCTTCAAAGAACCATAGCTTTTTGCCATCTATATAGACGTATGAGGACTTGCTTTTTGCAGGACCAGATGTACTTTTTAATAGGGCCATTAACCATTAAATTTAATTACTGGCAGTGTACAATAATGGCTCTCTTATTGCACCCTATAATAGAAGTACTAAGATGGCAGCAATAGAGGCCTTCATTAGGCCTCTAGCCACCGTAACAACTGGTTGGTGTCCCACAATCTAGTTGTGGGACGGCTGATCAGGCAATCAAATAGTGTCGAGCACTGTTAATTAATCTCTTACATGCCGAGCTATCTCTGATCCCGGTTGCGAGTAGCAAATCCCAGCTCTAACTTACAGCCATTACCTGCCATACATAGAGCTGGCTCAGCGGATCGGTCCACTCCATATACCTTTACCAACCTCATCAACCTCCTAAAGTAACTGTACATAAAATATCGGTAAGGAGTTAAAGCTAAATAATGAGATGGGAATATTCCCTTATATACTTTTGCTGACCAAAAAACCAAAACATTTTACTAAAGTAAAACAACTTTTTTTTTAATCTTTTTGTCCATGTAGCTGCATTAAATTTGGGTATTTGCAGGATGTATTGTAGACCTTTTTTGGCACAGAAACTGCATACAGCACCTTTTAGCTTATGGTGTTACTATACCACCTTACTTAGACCTCCAGCAGAAGAAAAGAGCTATAAGCTTTTACTGAATTCACATCCTCTAATGAAAATTGGTTGACTCTAGTGACCCCTCTCATGATAACTAGCCTTAAATAATAACCCTGCCCAAGTCTACACAGCAAAGCTGAAAAAAAGGCTGAATAAAACAGAAAATGTCAGTGTCTGGCATATTTCAGTTTTTTAACATATGTATAATTTTCTTTCCTATTTGAGTACCTTTGTGTGTTTCTTTTTAGTCACCTCTTAAAATATCTTTCTTACAAACCATCTTGGGGGTGAATTATCATGATTACCCCATTTTGTTTCTGCTGTTTTTGTTTACTAGTGTAATGTGAACAGTACTAGATTGTTTTCTGCTTTGATCTCTTACCACATTCTTTATTGGATTTCTGTATACTGCCTGTATATGCATTGTAATCCTAATATACTAAGTGTGCAGTCTGTAACTACACATTACTAATGTAATGTGGTTTATATGGATCACAAACAAAGCAGCAAGGAAAGAGATAAACCAGTAGCAGAGGTTCAAGCAACCATATTATCTTCCTTTTATGAGGAAGACAATAATTTCTTTCATATACTTTCTGTGTGTGTCATTTTTAAAAATAGACATGGATGAAAGATTTCCCCTAAAGCAAACAAAATACCATCCCGAGAAACTGTATTTTTCCTGTTTTATGTAAATTAATGAATAATTTCCAATAATTTCTTCCATTCATATACGACTGTTCTGTGCATGTGATTTAGTTGATGTAAACCAGCTGTGACATGAATAGTGCATTCTGTTATTTGTTCTCAATATCATTTACACTTGCTGATGTTTGACATTAAAGAACATCCTCATATAACAATGAGTGATATTTTACAGTATATGCTTACATGAACAGCTCTAAGAATATAATCGCAACACACAACGGGCCCAAACAAATCCTAGACATTTTCACAGCTCATTGCTAACTACTTAGAAATGAACTGCAAGGCAATGCATTATTAATGGCTTTTACATAAATATCATTATCACACAGGGCAAAGTGTATAATTAACACTGCTCTCACCTTAGAACTAAACCCTAATGTTTGCAGCATATTTAAAATAATATTAAGTAAGACAGAATATTACAACTTTGTAGGTATGTTGCACGTGCAACAGAATGTAGTGGATATGCATTTCCAATTTGTGTAGCCATAACTAAGTAGTCCATGGAACATGCATCTTTTTTTTTCTTTGTGCATTCTGCATGTATAATTGTGGTAAGGTTTTTCCTGTCACAAGGTAAATATACTGGGGCAGATTTATCAAAAGTGTCTTACTTTTAGACAGTGTAAAGTTAGGCTAGACAGTTTTATAATGCGCCACATTTATCATAGTGTTGATAAATCTGTCGCAAGTTAGAAGTGTCTAGTCTCAGTTTGTACCACAATTAAGTTGGCTTACTTTCACACCAGAAACTTCGACAAAATCTGGGTGTTTTTTTTGGTCGCATTTAAGCCATGCCCCTTTCCAATGTAAGCACTCCCCCATTTACGAGGCCACGCCCCTTTTGTCGGACGAGGTGCAGAAGCGTCTGAAACTGTCTAAAACACATAGTAAATGTGGCGAAAAGCTGGTTTGTGGCGCAAATGGAGCCAAAAATTCGGCGCAACTGCCTTGAAAATCTGCCCCCCACTGTTCTCAAAATTTACCCCTGAAATTCCCAAACACCATAATGGAAAAAGGTTTATCATTGCCCTTAAACACATACTGCAACCCCTACTAATTTAAAACCCTAACTTTAAATGTGGGGAAAACTACGGGTTGGGCCCCCGTATGGGCATTTACAGAGTGGGCCTCTGTTCCAGCTTATATTGAAAGGACCCCATCTATAAGGTCCATATTCCTAAATTAGGTCTTTTTTAAAAAAACCCCCTTTTTAAAACTAACATTCCTTTTGTAAAAATTTTGGGCAATTGTTTGAAAGGTTTCCTGAACTTTTTCCCCTTTAAAGGGAAAACATTGGGGCTGTACAACGTGTTTTAAAATTTTGGGGACAATCACAAAATCGGGAATTAAGTGAAAATGTATAAATCTAGGCACATGAGCCAGTTGTAAAAAAGTTTTAAAGCGGGGTGAAGGGCGCCTGAATTTATGAACCTGTTCTACTGCGGGTCATAGATTTGGCGCTTTCTAGTTTCTCAGGCTCAGGTAGACCACTTTGAACTTGGTCTGGCTGTTCCAGCGGTAATGCACCTAGTATTGCCGTCATAAATGTGTAGAATCCTATGGAATGCCCCCACATCTTAGGCGCATTTCAAAGGGGGGGGGGGGCACCATTAAAAATTGCGCCAAATTTTTAGAGTGCACCCTTTTAAAAATTTTTGGAAAAACGGGGCTGCACCATTTTTTTTGGGCTGAAAGGACACCAGAATATGGGCAGTTTTGTCCCTTAAATGTCGCCCTTAAAAGAAAAATTTCCCCTGCATCATCACCGTGGAGGAAATGAAGCTTTGCATAGTGCTCATTGCAATCCATAATGGAACTAATAGATATGCTGTGTCCTCCAGAGAGAGTGACACTTCTTTTAGCTGTCCTCTATTCCGGCTAATTTAACTTTATTCATATTAGTTTTATTAGCAGATGAGCTCCATTCATGTTCTGCTATATGTCTCAACTGAGTGGGAGTGCTAGACTAATGCTCAATATGTCTGTGCGGGGACTGTCGAAAAGGGAAAAATTTAAAATTTAAAGAAGGTAGAAGAATGTGTTTGAAAACGTTAAATTGAATATATCTTCATAAAACAAATAGGGTTTAGTTTTGGGTTTTTAAATTTCTTAAAGGGTTTTTATATTAATATTTACTTAAAAAAATCTCCTGAAATATTTTTCCTTTTACACGGGCCCCTCTAGATTAAAACATATCGGTACCTTTTCCCTGTTTTTAACCAGGCCCTTTGTTTTGTAAAACAGATTATCCACTATCTTTTGTGGTGAAAAAATTTAATAGTTGTTAAGAAAAGGAAATATTCTTCTTCTGGGAAATTTCCCATGGTTAAGAAAGATAGCTAAAGTGCAAAAAAAAAAAAATCTCATATGAGTTAAGATTCATAAGTCATGTTACACTATTTTCACAAGATTTTTTGTATTTCTGTTGTGGATTTTTTAAATTTTGCTTCACAATTTTCCCAGGGAAATACAGATTTGTTTGGGGAATTTTCCCAACTTGGCCCTTTGTACCCTCGTCTCCCAAAAGTGGTTTCCATGTGGAATACTATGTCATTTTTTTTTTTAATCCCAAAAATTTAAAATTGTCCAGGTTAAAAAATCTGTAAAGCTAGGGCAAAACCCTTTTTAAATGTAATCTGAAGCATTACCATAGAGGATTCCCATCTATTTGGTTGCAGCATGCATGCAGATTCCACACTATAATCTATGTGAAAGAGGCCTACATGTGCCCATTATTATTTATAGCAATTTAAAATTTGATATTTTTTTTTCTTATGTTTTAAAACCATTTAAAAAAGAAAAAAAAAAAAACACTGTTTAGAAAAAAACAAATTTTTTTTTAAAATCCCTGATTTTGAGACCCATGGCTTTTTTTTCTTCCATTGAGCTGTGTAGGGGTTTATTTATTTATTTTTTTGAATGAGCTATATTTTGTTTGTACCATCGTGTTGTTCATGTGACTTCTTGTTCACCTTCTATTTAGTTATTTTATATATTTTTTGTGGTGGTGAGGGTGATGTTTTAAAAGAAAAGTGTTTGGGGGTTTTTTTTTTTTAATTTTCCCCCGGACATAGTGAAAATAGGTAAAAAATAGGGCAGGACTTAGAGCCTTTATTAGGCCCCCAGCTGCCATGTTAATTACCTGGCACCTTGACAGACCCAGGTTGACAGACCAATAATGACGTCTAATGGTTTAGAATGCCGTGGTCTCACTGACCATAGCTTCCAATGATTTAAACTGCTGGGTTAATAGTGATATTCAATTCCAGGTTACAAATGGCCTTTTGTGCCACAAAAGTAAAATGTGCAAAAATGATTTTGGTGACCCAACAGATAAAAAGGTAAAGGCTGTTAAAAACTATTTACATTTTGAAAAAATTGCTTGATCATTTGGGAACCCTCGACACTCGGGTAAAAAAGGGAGTTTTTTTTAAAGGACCCCAAAAAAAAATTTCCCCTCTTATAAACACCTCTGGACTATTTGTTTAATAGGTGAAAAAGTGAATTACATTCCTTTTAATGCCTTTTGCAATAAAATTTTGCAGTTGCAGTAAATTGCAGGATTGCACAGCCTGCAGCCTAGAGGTCACATGAAACCTGTAGAACCATATGGTATAGTGAGCTCCCAAAACAAATTAAATGTTGATAAAAAAGTCTTTCATGAAAGGTTTCTAAACCTGAAAATCTTCCCAATAATTGATCCTTACCACGATTTGGTGCAGAGAGCTCTATGGTCTCACTTCCTCTTAAGCAGAAAAATGCCCCTTTTAAAGTTTTGGGGTTTAAAAAATTTAATTTTTTTAGATGTAGGGGAAAGGGAAGATGGTGAAAGGTGAAATAAACAAAACAGTACCCTTTTACCAATGTAAGGGTAATAGTAGCAAAAAAAAAGCAAAAAAAGATTAAAAAATTTTTCAATCAAAGATATTTATGGTAATCCACAGAATAAAGTAATAAGTATCCAATTTGATTAAGCCAAGAGAATGAAAGGAGAAAGGGGGCTTTTCTTGGAGGGTATAGAAAAAAGCCCAAACAGGTGGCAGGGAAAGGGTTGCAAAATGTGGGTACCCAGAAAACAAAATGTGGTGGTTACTTGGGATATATGGTTTTACCATACATACCAAAATGTTTCCCTTTTTATTTTGAGGAGTTGATACTAAACCATTGAAAAAAAATCCCGAAACCCAGGGGATAAAAAAAAAGCCCCAGTTCAAGTCAATTTCCCGCTGACTCTTTCCCTGTAACATTTCTGAGCGCGCATAACAGTAAACAGATGTTTTGTTTTAAAGGCAGCAATACCCATTTGATGTACATTTTTAGCTTTTACATCTACAAAATTACCATGAAACAAATATGTCATAAAAGCCCTTTCAGCCCAAAATCTTTTGAAAAAAAACATTTTTTTTCCCCCCCCACCAAAACGTAGCCCCCGGGAAGCTTTTTTCCTTTTAGTTATGAATCCTTGAACACGACTTGTGACTTTTTGGGTCCCCCTTTAAAGGGTTTTTTCTCCCCTAAAAAGAAAAGCTTTCAAATTGTAGGGAAACACAAAATAAAAGGGCATTTTTCCCAAAAAAATTGCTTTGTTCTTTTGTTTTCCTTAAGGGGGATACAAGTGTTTTTTTGAAACCCCCCGGGGTATTTCAGTTCCTCGTAACCGACCTTGTAAATCTCTTTTTCCCCCCCCGCGTTTTGTTCTATGTGATAAACGGTGAGGGAAAGTCATCTCAAAAGGTTTTTTGGGCAGGCCTTGTGCTACTGGGGCAGTAAAAAACTTGATTTATCAAAAAAAAACACACTGTAATTAGGGGTTTTGTTTGGGGATCAGATAAAGCCTTCTGCTAGTTTGTTTCAGAAGCTTTGGCTAATCTATCTAATTAGCAACTGAAAACACAAACCTTGAAACAAGCATGGGGGCGTATGCAAATTAGTCACCGAACCAGGAAGTGACAGAGTTTTTATTCATGCATCCATGAAACCCCTGTAGGGGGAAAACTCCTTTAAGTACATATTTAAAAATTTTGGTAGGGTTTGGGTGAGGGTGGGGCCTTTTTTTGGGAGCAATTTTTAAAGGGAATGACCTCCATAAAAGGGTTCCCTTTGGTCTAGGGAATCTTATAGCCAATATAGCCTGTCAAAAAGCACCTTTAAAAAAAATTTTTTTTTAACCTATTTTCATAAAATTTGGAAAAAATGACTAGAAAAAATTTAAAAAAAAGGAAAATGGGGGATTTCATTGTTTTAAACCCTTTTTTCGGCCCATGATTCTAAAGTAATTTATATTGAACTCACCTTCTTGTTCTATAGCTGAAAAGGGCCCTTTGGAAATTTTTAAAGCGGCCCCGCAGCCCGCATGTTGGGCTGCGGGTGCACTCATACTTTCCTTTTTGCCCGGTTTTGGGAGCCCCGGGGGCCCAAATGGCACCGTTGGGCCCATGTCGGGGCTGCGGGCCCCACTTTTAGCCCCTTTTTCGTTTAAATTACATGCTCCGACTTCCCCGTGCTCCCCTGGCAAAGGGCAAAGCAAAAAAGGTTCCCCAAAGGGGGGGGGGGGGGGGGGGAAGGGGGGTTTTGACGGGTTTTTTAAAAATTAAAATGGCCCAGTGCACCCGTAATGGTTTGTTGCCCCCCGGCGCTTGACCCTATTTAAATTTGGGCACTCCTTTTTCTTTTTCCCCTGAAACTAAAAGTGGGCCCCGTCCATAAAAAAAGAAAGCGTTCCCGGTGCATTTCCCGTCTTGCTGGGGTTTCCCGATGCGTTACTATGTTTTTCCCTTTTCAACCTGCCCTGACCTTTTGCCTTTCCCCCTATGGGTTTTTTGTCACAATTCGGTACCCCCTTTCTTTCACCCCTTTGGCCCGCCATTGGGCCCGGGAAATCACGGGCGGGGGTTGTGACCCGTTGGCCCCGCTGGGAGCAAGCCCCTTCCCGCTTTTCAGCGGGGTCTGGCCCCAAAAACCGGGACCTAATCAGACCGCTCTCTGCCATGGCTTCTACCACCCCCTTTGGGGTCCAATGATCCACTACTCCTGCCGTTCAGTTAAATTCGGCCATGGATACCCCCCCAACAAGCCTTTTTGCCAAAATGCTTGGGAGACCTCAACGTGGCCGGGGTCCCAGCAAATTTTTTGCAGCAAACAAACAATTTTAAACCCCCCTTCCACCAAAATGCAGCAGATTATTTTCCCCCCAAAGCAGCCCCCGCCTCCTCCCAAATGTCCCGGGCGGGCCCCAAACTCCATTTTCATTTTCCGACAAAGTTCGACGGGGAAACCCAAAAAATTTTGCAAGGGGTTCAAAATCAGTTTCCCATGCACGTGGGAATGATTTGGGCCCAAACCCGTTCCCCCACCGAAGGTATAAGGGCGTTCATGGTTTTCCTTCTTTCCAGGAAAAAACCCCCCTTGGGGCCCCCTCCTCTTGGGACAGGAAAGAACCCCGTGACGGCTTAAACCCCAGGCTTTCCTAAAGAATTTTTACAGCGTTTTTTAGGAAAACCCGCACGTGCCGAAACAGCAAACCTGAACCCCAGCGGCTCCCCAAAATTTGGAATAAAACAGTCCAAATTTTGTTCCCTTTGCCCCGGAGCAAACCTGGAATGATTTCCGCCCTTGCGCCCAAATTTAAGAAGGGCCCCTTTCAGAAAGGGGAAAGGATGCTCTGGCTGCAAAAACCTTCCTTCTCCTTTTATGAGATGATGAACTTGGCCACCCGCATTTTACTTTTGCGCTTCACCAAGGAAAAGGGAAAAACCCATCAAGAACGGCTCGGTTTTGGTTTTAAATCGCCTTTAAAACATCTTGCTCCAGTTTCCCAGAGGCCTCCTCTGTCACTTCCACAGCCTTCCAGTGAGGAGCCCATGCAGGTGGATAGAGCCCACCTGACTAAGAACGATCCCAATGTCGTGCGGAGAATTTGTATCTCTACTGCGCCAGTCCAGAGCACTACTGAAGAGACTGTACGCAACGTCCGGAAAACGCCCGCACCTAAGTTACATGAGAGAGGCGTTCCTAGGTGCAAATTACCCCTCTCCATGATTGACGATACCGGGTCTTGACCGATTCTGGACTCTCTTTTCAGGCTCCTGCTTTTCTGGATTCAGGATCAGCCAGGAACTTCATCAATGCTTTTCTGGTGGCCAAGTATCGCCTACCATTGGTCCATCTAGGACAAACCTTTGGTAATCTCCTCTGTCAGCGGTGAATTACTAAGTGATTCCATTCAATTTAGTACAAAGCCTGTATCCCTTCACGTTGGGGCCATACACAAGGAGAAGATTGCATTCATTTACTTGCCCCGCTCTTCCTCGGCAACTCTCCTGGGACTCCCGTGGCTGCAGCGCCATGCTCCTACGGTAAATTGGAAGACAGGCAAAGTTCGGTCATTGAGGTCAAAACTGGCAGTCTCGCTGTCTTGTAGCACCTCACCTGGTGCATCCCACTTCTCCACTGACACCTCTCAAGCCAGGTTCTTCTTCGGTGAGAAAAAAGACGGTTCACTTTGTATAGACTATTGCGGCCTCAACAAGATTACCGTGAAAAACCATTATCCTTTACCTTTAATCTTGGAGCTCTTTGACCGAGCCCAGGATTTGCCTAAACTGGACTTGCGGGGGCCTATAACCTCATCAGGATTCGCGAGGATGATGAATGGAAGACAGCCTTCAACACTCGAGACGGGTACTTTGAATACCTGGTGATGCCCTTCGGTCTGTGTAACGTTCCTCCTGTACATCTGTGTGATCGTTTACCTAGATGACATCCTGATGTTCTCAAGGGCCCCACAGCCCCAATCGGGTTCCGGGTTTGTTTTCGGGTTTGCGGGAGACGTCTTCGAAAGGTAATATTTTTTTAAAAACCACGCTAAAAAAAAGCCCCTGTTCCACAAAACCAGTTTTCCCTTTTCGGGCCCTCTGACAAGGGTCTGCAGATGGACCCTCCCAAAGTTGTCTGCCTTTTTTTGCAGTGCCATGGCCAGTTGGCTTTGGGGGCCAACAGGCGTTTTTTCGGGGATTCCCCAAAATTTATTATTGGGGGTTGACCCCCAATTTTTTTCTCGCTGGTGGCCCAATTGTGGGTTCATATACCCTGAAGGTCTTGGTTTTGTTATGACCCGGCCCCAAACCCCACAGGGTTTGGGGTGGGGCGCACTCGTCCCCTGAGCATTTCCCTTTCCCTCCCCACACTCTCCCCCCCCCCGTGCTCCTCTCCGACCGTGAAAAAGGTACAATGGACCCCCACGGGCTCCAAACGTTACAGATATCCCCCTCCCAATTAATGGGCATTTTGAAGCCCTGCATTTGTGGTCTTAATTAGTGTTGAGCGTTTATTTGGGCCCTTCGAAAAAGGGTTTCGAGGGGTCGTTAGTCGCCCTTCATCGACAAGTTAGTCGAAAGTAGTTTTTATGATCGAGGGACCATTAAATTCTATGGGAGAGAAAAAAAACCCCCAAGTTTCTTACACCCCAAAACAGGGCTGGAGAAGCGGGGAATTAACATCCAAACGTCAAATGGATACGTGCACATCTTAGGCAAAACATTAGGTTATATAAGGGCCCCAGAAAAAAAAAATTTAACACCATTCACTATCCTTTTCTTTAAACCCCAGCATGACCCTTAAAACCCGTTTTCCCCAAATTTAAAAAGTGCCAGAAGGCAGTTTTGATTTGAAACCCTCATTTTACTTGAATGGACATTTAATATCCGTCCCGGAACGCAAACATGAGCCCCCAAACCCGGGATGACTCCAGATTTAAAAGTGTCGGAAAAAGGAGTCTTTCAACCCCCATTTTGTTGAACTGGACATTGCTATACCTGTCCTGGGCCAAGCATGAGCCCAAAACCGCTTTACCCCCCCGATTCAAAAAAATGCCGGAAAAAGGGGTCATTTAACCCCCATTTTAGTTGAAATGACAATTTAATACTTTTGTCCGTACCGCAGAATTGGGCCTTAAAAACCCGTTTTGACCCACAGAAAATTAAAAAAATGCCCGGGGAAAAAGGGGTCTTTTAACCCCCATTTTTTGTTTCACTGGACATTGACTATTTCTGTTTTTTTGGGCCCCGATGAGCCCAAACCTGCATGACCCTCGTAGTGTTGGCGATTGCGTTGGCTATCGAGATCGATCGAAGTCGATTAGTCGGGGGCCCCTTCATAAGGTTTTTTTGAAATGAGCATCGGAAATTTGGCGGGTTACCATTAAAATCTATGGGAGGCAAAAACCTTTATTATTACACCTAAACAAAAGGGTGGAGAAACTGAAATTAACATCCAAACAGTTTAAAAGGGGTAGTGCTACATTTTTAGGGAACACCCCTTAGGTTATTTAAAAATCACAGGGGG
>JAODAL010016523.1:0-80409 GCA_025379985.1 Phyllomedusa bahiana
AACCCCAAAATCAACTTAGGCAGGTCAATAAAGTTTCAAACAGTGGAAATTTCGCATATTTTTCACCCATGTATAAATTAAATTGGTTATGTTTTGCCCCACCATTGGACGACAATTTTTCTAAAACGTGATTAGCCCATCAGAGTTTTTTTTCTTTATTTTTTTAGTGGGATTACCGCCTTGCAAAAAAGGGTACGAAACACATCCGCTACATGATTGAGGACTGAACATATTTTATTGCTTTTTAATGAATTGAAAGTTTGGACTTTAATGGACTTCTTTGCCCATGTGCTAGACACACCTTTTGCTTTGGATTATACATGATATTTGAATGAATAATGTATATAACAGGACCACCAGTTTGACATGCATTTGAGATTACTATGACTATGTTTTCCTTTACATTCTTTCTTCTGTTGAGATTTCTTATTACTTTTATTATTTGTAATTACAAAAGCCGCTCATTAAAACAAATGTTCCATGTGAGCTCATTACATCAAATCTAAATGCATTGGTCTATCTTTCATCTTTCCAGCTGTTTCCCCATCTTTAATTGCCTCGGGACCCCAGGTGGATTTAAGCAATTGACGGTTTAGTGTATGAGGGACGTCTCAAGAAGAAAACAAATTTTATATTTAAAAAAGTTTTTCTTTGTCTCTTAAATGTAATTTTCCCATTTTATAAATCTAGTAAAATTCATTTAAAAAAGAAAACCAAAATGATTTTTCCCCTTAATTTTATTTATATGCTTAAGCCCAGCTTAACTATTAAAAAAAAAAAATAATAATTTGTTAAAATTTTTTTGGTATTATAATATAAACACATGGGGTCATAGTAATTAAAGGGGGTACATGTAAAAATACCTGACCCTTTTAAAAATTTTGTTTTTTCCCCCCGAAAAAAAGTCCTTTTTTTTTTCCCGGGTTTTTTTCCCTATTGGTTCTTTAAACAAAAAATTTTGTTTAATGCCTTTTGTTATGGGGCCCCCCTCTTTGAAAATTTTATGCATTTTAAAAAATTCCAAACTGTATTTAGGAAAAATTAATGAATGTTATACGTTTTTGCAGCAATTGTTTTAGCTGTAAAGTATAGAACACCATCATTAACATTCACCTATATTACCAATAGTGATCGTTTGTTCAGATCAATGACCATTCATTGATCCACAAAGAATTTATGGTTCCTCACCACTCCCTACTTCAGGTCAGGATCAGTTTTCTTTGTGGCATGTGCCTTGTAAAATGTATTGACATGTTTAAAGGGGTTGTCTAACTACAAGGATTGCTTTTTATGTTAAAGATCTTGCAAAAACAAGTCACGTTGCAATATGTTTCTATTACCAGTGTCCTACCTATTCCTAGATATGCCCTCTTGTATGGGCTGCATCAGTTCCTCAGGTTGCTATAGCTACAGACCTGTTTGATCTCTCATGATCGGCTGCCAGTACTGGTCACTATAGCTACAGACCTGACTTATACTGCAGCCTAGTGGAAGCCAGTAAACACGCCCCTGAATTCAAAATGAAACCAAAAAAACAGGACGGAGGTAAGATGAATCAATGTAGTGAGACAACCCCTTTAAGTTTAGCACAGTTTCAATGTACACAATTTCCTTAATGGCTGTAAATAAATCACAACAGATACCCCTATATGTATATTAAGTATGTTGTCTTCTGTTTCTCAGCAGAATATTGTAAAGCTTACAGCACATGGACCAATTTATTACATATTTATTGCTTAAAGGGTTCTTGACTGTGGCCAGTCATGCATTACCTTTGTTCATGGGGGCTATATTTGGGGATTTAGAACCAGTACATAGAGTACATGTGGCTCTGTACCACAGTATTTTTAGTACTGTTTGCTACTGCATTGTGCATTGTGTCTACATACAGTCTGTTGAATTTTATCTAAACATTTTCTGTATGGCTCTTTGGAAATTGGAGCAGTACAATGGGTGCAGTATTCTGACTCCGTACAATTAACCTTAATACAATAGTGCCTGCGGCCCAAGTAGTTCTATTAATTTGATACTGCTCAATGTTCATTGAAGAAAACGGTTTCTGGTGGTCTAATACCAGTGTTTTAATTGTAAGTGTAAGTTTTAGACTTAGGTGGTGCAAGAACAAATGAGAATTAGGTGTGTGAAATATTTTTTCTCTCTCACAAAGAGGACCTGTGACATTTCCTGATACATCAGATTTAGTAAATACTTGTACTCTCTATGAAATGACAATTCTAGGGCATCTTTTCTTGTAAATTTATGGTCTACTGCTCCTCTATTTATTCTAGAAGTTTACTACTGAATCTGTCAGATGGGTGTTACAAGGGGATGTGTCCTTGCACCTATTAAATAATGACAGACTGTACAGAGACACCCCTATCCAAGTGGAAACACCATTTGCAAGCATGAAATTTCAGTGCAGAAATAACCAGGCTGCCCAAGGCAGATTTCTGCCTTCCTTATTGTCAGAGGATAGTACATGCCGATAATACTCGAGATTAAATCGGCAGCATCTATTCTACCTGAACGAAGACAGTGATTTTACAAAGGGTATTATGTAAATCACTTTCTAGTCTGCACCCACATACTCTACAGGGAACACAAGTACTTACCAAATCAGACATGTCAGAAGTTGTTACAGGTCGTCTTTAAAGAGAACCTGTCACATAGTTTATGCCCCCCTTGCTGAGGGCAGCACA
This sequence comes from Phyllomedusa bahiana, assembly GCA_025379985.1. Lineage (NCBI taxonomy): Eukaryota > Metazoa > Chordata > Amphibia > Anura > Hylidae > Phyllomedusa > Phyllomedusa bahiana. The sequence continues at coordinate 2,700 of JAODAL010016523.1, forward strand.
AGCTAGTGACAGACCTGCTGTTTCCAGCGCCGTGTCCCTTATTCTGTAAGATGCTGCAGTATTAGAGTATTTAGTGCTCAAACCTGCAATTTTCAGCCAGAAAGGAGTGCTGAAAAGAGTCGGCTTAGTTCATGCCCCGCCCACCTGAGGCTAGCCCCACCCACCTCACAACTTATTAACCTATTACGGTTTGTTCACACAGTCTATTGCGGTGCGTACAGTACGCGCCACAATACGCCGGGTGTTTTAGAACCACGCACGTAATTCCACAGCACGGAGGGGCCGGCACCCCACATAGATATGCATTGTGCGTATTCACCGCTAACAATTGACATGTCACTTCTCCCCCCCGCACATACAATACGATCATATTGTATGTGTGGGGGGACAACGCGTAATCCATAGCTCTCTTAGAGCTAATTGCGGCACGCATATCGCCGCATATAAAACACAATACGTGACAAAATACGCACGCAATTATGCTAGAAAATAAGCCATGTGAACATACCCTTAATTTGAACAGGTAGAAACCTGTGAATAACTGGGTGGGTGGGGCTAACACCTGCTCATGAATAAGCTGGACTTTTTTCTGGCTGAAGGACTGTCTGTAATAAAGCTTAAAGGGGTTGTCTCACTACAAGGATTGCTTATTATGTTAAAGATCTAGTAAAAACAAGTCACTTTGCGATATATGTTCATTAACAGTGTCCTACCTTTTCTTAGATATCCCTTCCTGTATGGGCTGCATCAGCTCCTCAGGTCACTATAGCTACAGACCTGTTTACTCTCTCATGATAGGCTGCCAGGACTGGTTGCTATAGCTACAGACCTGGCTTTTACTGCAGCCTAGTGGAAGCCAGTAGACACGCCCCAGAATTCAAAATGAAACCAAGAGAACAGGACTGAGGTAAGATGAATCAATGGAGTGAAACAACCCCTTTAAAGACTATGGGTAATAAAACTTATGATGTCATTTTTTTGTTCTTTCTGGAGGACTAGATCTCCTTTAGTGTTGTGCAACCACAGTTCACCTTTTACACATTTTCCCAGATTGTAGTAGTAATGCAGCAGAAAGTCTATACAGTACATACTGGTATAAGTTACAGAGAGGCTCACTTTCCTCAATGATAGTATTTCCTAACCTAACAAAACCGGCTAAACCAGTGTTGTTTCTATGCCTTCATTTTCTGAACAAAGCAACAGAGCTTCCTGGCTATTTTCCACCAGCCCTTTATTAGACTGTGTATTGGTAAACAGTTCATGTATTCGCTCCTTTTAGGTGGCATGATGCTTGGTACCAGTCAATGGGCATATTGTCTGCACTAGACATACAGTACATGTAATAGAAACTGTTTAGTCAGGGGTGGTACAAACGTGTCACAAATTTAATAGGCTTTCCCATAAATTACTGGGATCTAAAACCTTTAAAAAAAGGCATGCACCGTGCAATAGTCTATTATTCATATGCATGTCTACATGTGTGAAATGCCAAAAAAAGGAAGTTTAATATATTTTTGAGTCACGTTATTACTCTTCTCCTATGTCCTTATGGCAACACATCCTGGTTTATCTTGTGCCAGTTATTTGTTATAGGGACAATGCGGAACATTTGCTATTGTGGTTGCACCAGAAATATATTGTAAAATGCACAAAAATGTAGCACAGTTTTGGCACAGACACATTTATATTTGTTTTAGACACGTGTGTGATAATAAGGTGTGCATTAGCCGGAATGGATTTGTGGGAAGGAGCATGGATTATGATGTCACAATATCCACCAAGTTCTGGCATAGAATTATGGTGCAAAGTAGGCCTACTAATAGCTGTTAAAAGAAGATAGACAAGTATAGATACATCAGGTTTATAAAACCACATGAGCCAATACTGTAAATTTAGTACCTCCTTAGACAGCTTGATGGGAACTTGCCAGGTGGTTTATGCTCCTCTATTTGAGAGCAGGATATGATGGCGGGAGATCTGTAATCTATAGATTTATATGATTTGCTGGAGGATTTCTGAGTAAAAAGCACTGTAAGGCCAGGTCTACACTGCATTGGATAAAAAAATCTTACATTTTTGGTGCTTTTTTTTTTTTTTTTGCAGAAATGCACAGCATTATAATTGCTGTGGACTTCTGCAAAAAAAGTGCCAAAAAAACGTCCGATGCTTTACATAAACTTCAACAGTAAGTTCTCTGCCCTGCTCTGTCGTTTCTTGCAACATGTTTAAAAAAAAAAAAACTACCTGAAGCAGAAATGAGCAGAAAAAAACGTTCTGTAGAGACTACAGAACGATTTTACTATTAAAATCAGTGGGATGTGTTTTCAGCTGTTGTTTTTTTTTTTTTTCCAGCAGTTTCAAAAAATTACCAAAAATGTGTGCAGTAGGAGTCCTGCAAACCCCACCCACATACAGTGATTGCCAGCTTTTCTTGTGTCATTGTGACTACAGAGCAAACTGTCAATCACTGTATGTGGGCGGGATAAACAGTACTTTCAGTTTCATGTCCATAGATATTTCTCTCCTTTTTACTTAGAAATCCTGCTCTAAATCATAGAAACCTATATATCACAGAGCTCAGTTTCTCTCCTCTATCATGTAACCCTATATATCACAGAGCTCAGTTTCTCTCCTCTATCATATAACCCTATATATAACAGAGCTCAGCTCCTCTCCCCTATCATATAACCCTATATATCACAGAGCTCAGCTTCTTTCCTCTATCATATAACTCTATATATCACAGAGCTGAGCTTCTGTCCTCTATCTTATAATCCTATATATCACAGAGCTCCACTTCTCTCCTCTATCATATAACTCTATATGTAACAGAGCTCAGCTTCTCTCCCCTATCATATAACCCTATATATCACAGAGCTCAGCTTCTTTCCACTATCATATAACTCAATATATCACAGAGCTCAGCTTCTCTCCCTCTATCACATAACTCTATATATCACAGAGCTCAGCTCCTCTACTCTATCATATAACCCTATATATCACAGAGTTCAGCTTCTCTCCCTCTATCATATAACCCTATATATCACAGAGCTCAGCTTCTCTCCACTATCATATAACTCTATATATCACAGAGCTCAGCTTCTCTCCCTCTATCACATAACTCTATATATCACAGAGCTCAGATACTCAACTCTATCATATAACCCTATATATCACAGAGCTCAGCTTCTCTCCCTCTATCATATAACCCTATATATCACAGAGCTCAGATTCTCTCCCTCTATCATATAACCCTATATATCACAGAGCTCAGCTTCTCTCCCTCTATCACATAGCTCTATATATCACAGAGCTCAGCTTCTCTCCCTCTATCATATAACCCTATATATCACAGAGCTCAGCTTCTCTCCTCTATCATATAACCCTATATATCACAGAGCTCAGCTTCTCTCCTTTATCATATAACCTTATATATCACAGTGCTCAGCTTCTCTTCTCTATCATATAACCCTATATACCACAGAGCTCAGCTTCTCTCCCTCTAGAATTTAACCTTATATATATAATGGAGCTCAGCTTCTCTCTCTCATATAACCCTATATATCACAGAGCTCAGCTTCTCCCCTCTATCATATAACCCTATATATCACAGAGCTCAGCATCTCTCCCTCTATCATATAACCCTATATATCACAGAGCTCAGCTTCTCTCCTCTATCATATAACCCTATATATCACAGAGCTCAGCTTCTCTCCCTCTATCATATAACCCTATATATCACAGAGCTCAGCTTCTCTCTATCATATAACCCTATATATCACAGAGCTCAGCTGCTCTCTATCATATAACCTATATATCACAGAGCTCAGCTTCTCTCCCTCTATCATATAACCCTATATATCACAGAGCTCAGCTTCTCTCCCTCTATCATATAACCCTATATATCACAGAGCTCAGCTTCTCTCCCTCTATCATATACCCGATATATCCCAGAGCTCAGCTTCTCTCCTATCACATCCTGCTCTCAGATAGGGCACCATAAACCACCTGACAGGTTTACTTTAAGAACAGATCTAGAACAGATTTTTAGTTAGATGAATTTGCCACATGTCAACATACTTTAACTTGGATGCTGGTTGAAAAATTCTGAGAGTCTTCAGCTATGCTGGAAAAAGTTGCTACTGTAGTTAAATATTTTAAATATCCCACTTGCCCATGGTCTGCTTAATGGGTTCAGAAAACGGAAATGTGGGGAGTTGTTTGGATGGTTCTCATTCTGTTCAGCTACTTTATCTGCAGTCACTCTTGAATTTTCAGGTTGTATTTGAGTTAGAAAAGCAACTGTTTATAGTCTAAAAAAGCAGCTTGGGAAATGCAGCAAGTTGAGCATACCATGTCCTGGCAGAACATATTTGATGTTGTCAGCCCATACAATGTTTATCAATGTTCCTTAAAGTCCACTCATAAATATTGTATGTCCAGGAAAACTTCTTATCCATGGATGAATATGGTATTGCTTGTTGTGGTCACCAGAGGACCATTCACACGCATAGCTGCAAGTTTATCATGGAAAATTAGGGTCAATAAATTTTCATAAGTGAAGAAAACAAGGCATGCTAATGGAGCCACCGGGCATAAGAACTCTTCAATGTGTCTCTTAAAGCTTCACTGGAAAGTTATCCAAGCTTATTAAGTGAAGTTATCCAAGCTTACTGAGGCAAGTAATGCAAGTTACCTTAGACTGGGAACTGGAGACATCAACTTTGATCACTGGAAAACTCTATGGACCTTTATATATGAAAGTCTCATGGAAAAAGCGGCCTTGTAGTCCACTGCCACCAACAAGAATCTATGAATCCACATAACATTTTTCATAGCCAGTTTATAAACATGTATCTAAAATTTGTGTGTGTTATGTATGTGTGTGTGTGTGTGTTTATATATATATATATATATATATATATATATATTATGGCGCAAGGTTAATACTGAACAAAATTAAAAGGGTTGTCCCACTACATTGATTCATCTTACTTCAGTCCTGTTTTTTTGCTTTCACTTTGAATTCAGGAGTGTGTTTACTGGCTTCCACTAAGCTGCAGTAGAAGCCAGGTCTATAGCTATAGCAACCAGTGCTGGCAGCCTATCAGGAGAGATGAAACAGGTCTGTAGCTAAAGCGACCAAAGGAGCTGATGCAGCTCATACAAGAGTGGATATATTTGAATAGGTAGGACACTGTTAATGGACATATATTGCAAAGTGACTTGTTTTTGCAAGATGTTTAATATAAAAATCAATCTTTGTAGCGAGACAACCCCTTTAAGGCAAAGAAATTGAAGGATCGGTCCTGTCAGACTAATCTCATCAGCTTCTATGAGGAAGTCAGTGCTAGACTGGATCGGGGTGAGGCACTGGATGTCATATATCTAGAATTTTTTTAAAAGCATTTGATTTCGGTGCCACATAAAAGGTTGGTAAATAAAATGAAATGCTTGGACTGGGGGAAAATGTGTGCAAGTGGGTAAGTAACTGGCCTCACTGGGTAGAAAACAAAGGGTAGTAATTAACGGTACATACTCAAGACTGGATCGCTGTTACTAGTGGGGGTTACCACAAGGGTCAGTATTGGGCCCCAATCCCCTTAACAATTTCATTATGATCCTTACACAGGAAAATACGCAGTAGAATATCGATCTTTGCAGACGATACTAAGCTCTGTAAAGTAATCAACACAATAGAGGATAAAAATGTTATTACAAAGGGATCTGGATAAGTTGGAGGCTGGGCAGGGAAATGGGCAGATGAGGTTTTTAAAAACTGATAAATGCAAGGTTATGCACATGGGGAAGAGAAATCATACATATTACATGTTAAATGGAAAAACACTGGGTAAAAGTGACATGGAGAAGGATTGGGAATCCTGGTGGACAGTAAACTTAATTGTAGCACCCAGTGTCAGGCAGCGGGCAGCCAAAGCAAATAGGATCATGGGGTGCTTTTAAAAGGGGAATAGATGCACATGATGAGAAACATTATTCTCCCATTATACAAGTCACTGGTTAGACCACACATGGAATATTTGTGTACAGTTTTGGCACCAGTGCAAAAGGAAAGACATTGTAGAGCTTGAACAAGGTACAAAGGGGGCAACAAAAATAATAAAAGGACTGGGTGGACTACAGTAACAGAAAGATTGGCAAGATTAGGGTTATTTAGTTTAGAAAAAGAACGGCTTCGGGGGGACATAATAAATATGTTTAAAATACATCAAAGGTCAATATAAAAGATCTCTCCCCAAAATTTATTTATACACAGGCTGTTATCTAGAACAAGGGGCATCCTTTACGTCTTGAGGAACGAAAGTTTCTACATAAACATAGAAAGGGATTTTTTACTGTAAGAGCAGTGAGACTATGGAATTCTCTGCCAGAGGACTGGTCATGGTGAATTTAATAACAGAGTTCAAAAAAGGGTTTGGATGCATTTCTGGGGGCGTAATAATATAACAAGTTATAGTGACTAGGATTCAGGAGAGGGGTACATTGATCCAGGGATTTTTCTGATTGCCAGATTGGAGTCCAGGAAGGAATTTTTCCCCTAAAATGAGGACAATTGGCTTCTACCTCATTGGGGGTTTTTTGCCTTCCCCTGGATCCAACACCTTAGCACAACAGGCTGAAATAGATGGACGACTTTGTCTTTTTTTAGCCTTACAAACTATGAAACTAGAAATTAAAAGCCATAGATGTCCATAAATTAAGATATGTGTAATATCTGCAGGTTAAAAAAAATTGGCTTTCTTACTGGTTTTTAGCAATGAGGTTTACAAGAGGGACTGTCAGCTGACTGGGCAATTAATTAAATGCTGCCCACATAAGTCTATGGTGAGGGAAGCGGGGAGGAGTGCCTGAAGAGGAACCCAGGTAGAGTGAGACACAAGAGACATTCTAGTTTATATTATTTTAACTTTAATGATTATATACCACTCCAGTGCTTTAACCTCATGCAATTATGATTACAATGTTTTTCCATGCAGCTATTTTTCCAAGGTTTCTATGTTAGAGAAGTAGTGGAGCAGGATCTTCTCTTCTGTGTGACTGAGTGGAATTGGATATCGCAGCGAAGATTAAACCCAAATAGCGCAAAGATGGAAATTTGAGAGGGGAAAACTGGTCAAAAGTGGCAGATGCAATTTGTATAGAGGCCGAAAATAGTGCTCATATCCTCCTCATATACTCTGTTTATACTGAATTTTCCCCCTAATTTAATTTTACTGTATTCTTAGAATAACAAACCATAATACTCTGAATGCATACTAGACTGTGTTAAAAGAACTCCAAAACTTTGTTGCTGTTCGTGAAATCCGCACTTGTCATTTTTGTAATTTTTAATGCAATTATGTTGATAGAAGAGCATTGTAAGATACATACATTATACCGTGAATAATGGTGGCATAGCCAAGAGCAGTTGACATGAAATATAATTTTATCAGTTATATATTCTCTTTCATGTATGATAAAGCTGTTTAATTTACCGTATGTGCTACCATTTCAAGTGTGTGTTTGGAGACATAGCATTGTACTGATTTTTAATGCATTAAAGGGGTTTTGCCAAGAAGTGACTTCCTCACTCTCTTATTCGCTCAGAAGGAGAATATAGAAACAACGCAAGAGCCTCCCTTTACACAGAGGGAGGAGGAGGGGGGCTGATAACACAGCCTGGGAATCCGGGAGCTTGGGCAATGTTCAGCTGAAATTATTACATTAAAACAGGTGGATTCTATATCACAAAAGACACAGGCAGATTCACTGAAATTTTCTCACAGTCTATTGCCAGCTCTTCTGTTCCCTGCCATCAGATAAGAAGTGCAGAAAGCAAGCACAGCCAGATCAGCTCCCTGTTGTGTCTAATGTAAATTTAGTAAACTAGGCGATGTAAGGAAGGGCTGGTAAACTCTCAGAGGCTTCCTCTTTTTGTAATCAAATATATTTCGGGAAAGTGATTAAAAGGGGTTTTATCGTTACAAGATCATGCTCTCAGATTATGGGGACAGTAAAAATAAGCCTGTTGTAGTGGGTTGCATTTACTCTGTCACTTGGTTTAGCAGATATGAGCTTCTCTGTAAATCTTGCATTCTGTTTCTGCGGTTGCTCTGATGCTGGTCAAATTGCCTTGGTCGATTTTCTAGACACCACCCTGCACTGTGATGGTTGGCTGACATTTCATTAGCCTGTTTGGGCTGGGATAGCCCTTAGACAGGAACGCCGCCACGCCCCTGCACGTGATTGGCTGCCTGCACACTCTGTGTTACTCCCCTCTGAGTTGTTAAATTGATAGTGAAACCAAAGGGTCTGCTCGTCTCTAATATATCTCCTGCTCTATGGTGATGATCTGGGCAATGACTGCCTGTTTAAAGGGCTTTTCCCAAAGGGGTTTTGTTTTCACCTCCTCACGGGTCCAGTCCCTTAAAATTGCTTCTTTGAAAGAGGGCGTTCTGTTCCCCCGATCTAATAAACCCCCCCCCTCCTTATGCGTCATCATCTGTAGTGTAAAAAAAAAATTCCACACGATATTTTATCAAGCTTTTTGTGTATTTAAAATGATAGGGATCCGCTCTGCAAGAGAGGGTTGGGAGTTAAACCCCCATCAGTTTTTTTTTTTTTCTTTTAAAATTTTTGACACATATGAAAAGATATAAAAATTTAGGAAAGAAAATCTATAATTGTATTTATATATACACACACAAAGCCCCCCTATATAGGGTCCCATCCTCAAATCCCCACCAAGCATTTCCCAAACATACGTTTTACAAGGCATATACTTTTGGGGGTGAGACATGATATAGGGGAGGAAAATTTATGGTATATATTTTCATTATAGAGATTGACATTATATTTTTGATCCCCCTAAAATTGGGGTTTGAATTTTGGGGGGGGGGGGGGGGACTCCCGTGAGGGGGCTAAACTCCAAACCCCCCCTTTATTGTAAAGCCCAAAGGGCCCACCGCTACACTACAAACCCAAAAATTAGTTTTTAGGTTGAAACAGGGGGCTTCTCTCCAAAACGATTGCTTCCCCTTTTTTCCCTTTTTTGCCCCCTCACATGTCACTGACCCAAAACAAAAAGATCATTTACTTAAGTGACATTTGTCCCCTTTTAGTTGAGTAAAAATCTTCCCGCCGTTGTCCGTACAATTCGGGGGGGGAAAAACCACTTGGAAAAGAATAAAAAAAATGGGTGGGTTTCAGGAAATTTTTGTGAAAACTAAGAGGGTTTTAAAAAGGTGCCCTTTTGGGGGCTTTTGGAGGCCCCCGAAGGGTGCAGACATAAAGCAGGCAGGAGGGTTCCCGAGCTTTTATATCCGACAACCCTTGCATCCCCTTCAAAAAAAAATGTTTTGTCCAGTTTCCCTTTAGTGAAGGGGGGGACCCCCCTCCCGGGAGGAAAAACACACCCGCTGGAAGGAGAGACACGGGCCCCCGGGTTTTTAAAAATCAATCGGAGAATTAGCTTTAAAGCAAAGAACAGTCAAAGATTAAAAACCTTAAAGGATCTGTACATTTGAAGCTGGCATGCCTTGTCTTTTACCCATACTAATAGGCTCCAATTAGTTGTGAATTTTTTCTATGACAGAGGTTGAACGTTAATCATCTGAGATGAGTATAGGATAGCTTAGACTTTATTAACACTAAAATGCTTCTGTTTGTAACAAAAGCCATGATGCTGGGATAGAACCACTTTCCAATGGATCTGTCAGGGTTCTGGTATTGTTGAGGGTAAAAGCCATTCTTGCCATCAGAAATTCTGGAATAGCCAATATCCTGACTCCTAACATGAACGTAGCCTCGGAGAAGCATATTAGTTTATTTTTGTTTGTTTTGCGTGGGGCATTTTTCCATTTAAATCATTAGACTCCTACTAAATGGTTAATATTGGATGTAGTCATATTTCATGTTCATAGCTTGCCTGCCACATTTAGCAGTGTTGAAATGTCATTGTTTAAATTATATACAGGTAGTTGACATTTCGTGCTCACCTTTATCTATTGTCTGTCTTGTTTTTCCTCATTAAAATGGAGATTATTTTGTACTTTTAGGGTACTGACAAATTGCTTTACTGCCAAACAACATTCCCTGTGGTGCAGATCTGGGGTTTGTGTAGCAAGAATTTTCTATTGAATTCAGATAAACATACTCCATTGATTTGGTGCTCACTAATTCTTTACACGTAATCAACACATTAATACAATGGTAAAGAAGTTAGAGAGGGGTGTTTAGTAAAAGATTGAGCTGTTGAAAAAAAACGGCTTGGTTCATATCTGCATCGAACATTGTGTTAGGAGACCTCTTTGCAGATTTCGGAAATATTACAGAAAAAAAGTACATAGTTTGGCACTATTTTTTCTTGTCAAATGACAAAAACCCAATGGGTCCCATTGTAGTTTAAGGGGTTGTCTCACTACAAGGATTGTTTTTTATGTTAAAGATCTTGCAAAAACAAGTCACTTTACAATATATGTCTATTAACAGTGTCCTACCTATTCCTAGCTATCCCCTCTTGTATGGGCAGCACAGCTCCTCAGGTCGCTATAGCTACAGACCTGTTCAATCTCTCCTGATAGGCTGCCAGCGCTGGTTGCTATAGCTACAGACCTGTCTTCTACAGCAGCCTAGTAGAAGCCAGAAAACATGCATTCAGAGTGAAACCAAGAAAACAGAACTGAGGTAAGATGAACCAATGTAGTGAGACAACCCCTTTAATGGGTTTCATCAGGTACTGTTGGTGTCTAATAAAGGGAATTGAGCATCTAGGTTATGAGGAAAGGTTAAAAGAATCAAATTTATTTAGTCTTGCGCAAAGACGACTATGGGGAGACATGATTATTTTATATAAGTAAGTGGGAATGGCCCTTACAAAATGTATAGTGAAAAGCTATTTCATTTAAAACACCCTCAAAAAACAAAAGGATATTCCCTTCGTCTGGAGAAAAAAGGATTCAAGCTCCTTAGGAGAAAAGTCTTCTTCACTATGATATCTGTGCATCTGTGGAATAGCCACCTGAGGAGCTGGTCACAGCTAAAGCAGGTGACGGTTTCAAGAAAGGCTTAGATAACTACCTGAAACTAAAAAATATTAAAACCTACGTAGCCATATAAAATTCTACATCCAGTCTGATGGCAACTTTGGCAGCAGAAATTAAATAGTCATTTAGAGCAGATTGGTTCTTGCCTTATGGGTTCCAAGTCTTCATCAATAGGGGAAACTAAGATTAAAAATGTCCTATCCCGTTCCCTCCACATCTTTTCCCACCCCTGATTAAACTTGATGACCATAAGTATTTTTTCAACCTTTCTATGTAACAGATCTGGCGCTGCTTTTATTTCTTCTATTTTCTGTTCCCTGGGATGGAACCAAAGGCCAGAAATAAGACTGAAGGTGTTGTGCTGGCCTAAGTCTATACAAAAGTCTCAGCCCCAGGGCATCAGTCTGTTCACTTTTGAGCCATACCCTATTTTATTTCTTGTAATTTGTATAAGAAAATATCCAGAGAGAGATCCATAGCACCTTAATTTTGGCAGGAAAATAGGTAGTTAACTCTTCCAATTAGGTAGATTGTAATCTCACCAATTAGGTAGGCACATTATGGTAGGACCCCTCCATAAGTTTATTAGCCCCTTCCTTAATAACGCCCCCTTTGTGCTAATGAAAATTAAACTCGCCCATCCCACGTTGAGCAGCTGGCTCCTCAAGCTGCTGTATGGAGCAGGCAGCATGGTGCAGTAATGTCTTTATGCAACCGCATGGGTACTCCTCAACTGCTCCTGACCAAGGTTATGCCTACCATAGTAATTGGCGGTGCAAAGAGCTGACAGCCATAGTTTTCAACTGTAAGCATATCACTGAGGATGTGCATGCAATTGACAAGTAGAACCGATCCAGGATATGTACCTGGATTACCAGGACAGCTGGTCAGCCCCTGAGATCTAGAACTGACCCACTGGATACCGGAGGCAGGATTTATCTTGCCTGATTTGGCTAGGTATGTCTTGGTTGTTTTGTAAGTGGTGGGGTTTCCCTTAAGGGTTGCTGCTTAGAGTCCTTGCTGTCAATTGCATTTAGAGGCCTGGAGTGTAGCTATAAGGGGTGCAGGCAGCAGATTCATGGGGGTCCTTCCATAGATTTTGCATTGGAGTCCGGGAGCTTTCAGTTATGCCTTTGGTCACAACAGTAGGGAGTGAATAATTCTTTCCAAACCATTTTTTTTACAGTTTAGGTTCATAAGTGGGAGAAAGAGATAAAATATCTAAAAAAAAATTATAAAGAGAGTATAGAGAAGGTTTACTTTTTCATAGTAATTGCAAACCGAATCGCCGCACTACAGGCTTTCACAGGCATCTTGTGGTTTCTCTCTGGCTAAAAGTTTCAAATCCAGTGGCGGGTCTCTCCTCTCAGTAGGCGTGTCTTCTCTCATTGAGGAGTGGTGACATCATCCCGAGTCATAATCATCATTCTGTGTGAGTAGTGGGATGAAGTGGATGTCACCACTCTCCAGATCTCATGCAATGGTCCGTTCTCATGCCTGGAAAGCTGTCAACTCCCTCCCATACTCCACAATCAATTCTTATAACTAGAACACCTGTAATGGAGTGAACAGTTATAAATACAGCCTGAAATGATGAAACAAATGTGAGAAATGCAAACTGCTCTACCTCCTGCCTGAAAGAAGAGGAAGAGCAGAGCGTATATGTGTGTGTTATATGGGTGGGGGGAACAGAGTGTGTAAGGCTGTGTTTATATGGATGGGGGGAGCAGAGTGTATAAGGGTGTCTTATATGGGTGGGGGGAGCAGAGTGTATAAGGGTGTGTTATATGGGTGGGAGGAGCACAGTGTATAAAGTTGTGTTATATGGGTGGGAGGAGCACAATATATAATGGTGTGTTATATCTGGCAGCTAAAGAGTATTTGCCCAGTTCCTTCACATAGAGCTGCCACTGTGAGAGGAGCATAGAGAGCTCAGGCAGTCTTTATTACACTGCTTAGTGGGGAGTAAAACAATGAGAACACACAGACCGCAGCCAGCACAGAGTTCAGGCAGCCAGTTTTCTCTGAGAGGAATGAGCACAGAGAGTGCAGACAGCTGCACAGGGGGGCATGTCACAACAAGGGTTAAACTAAATATCAGGCAGTCAATCACAGCAAAGGGGTCATGGCCCGACCTCAGGCTGCTGATTAAGCTCTAGACACACAAAGATTAGTTAATAGCTGTTATACTAAATTATTTAGGTCATACAAACCAATTGCAAAAGTGCTTATTTTTACTGTCCCCATGATTACAGATCGATCTTTGCAGCGAGAAAACCCATTTAAAGATGACTAGAGATTTAATGTTCCTGTAAAAAACAAAGAACAATGTTTTTCTTCTCTCTATTTGGTCACCACCATTCATTCATATGTGCATTATATCTTTATTCTATATTTACTGGAAGGTCAGATAAGATATTAGTTTCCTCACATGTATTCTGCAGATCAGTGGGGTTTCTAGGCTAAATTGCACTCAGGGCGGGGAAAAAAAAAGTCACCATTAACCAGTTCCTGTCCGGGTTGTTAACCCCCCTTCCTGATCACACATTTGTATGTTCTTAATCTATTTGCATTTTTTTCACTGGAACAGTTAAATTTTTAAGCCGACATTTTTATAAATGCAACGTCTCTGCTCGGGTTGGCCACCTTCCTGACACATCTGTAGGAAGAGAGTTTGGTGGCACATGTGGAAGCAGCTGCAGATATCGTGCAACACCGCTAAAGGAGCTTGGTTGTGACCGGAAGAAGGACAACCTGGGCTGAAATGTCACAAGTATTTTTGGACTTAAAACATTGCCATTCTACATTCATACTATCAGACTATTCAGATTAGTACATGTATTTTCACACTGGGGAGGAGGACTATTTATTTATTTTCCCAACACAACCTGTACACTTGCATCAAAGTCATCTTTCTATGTGTGGGTAAAAAAAAAATAAAAATGTACACCCAGTCAAGAGTTAAGTACAAGTTCTAATTGTATGGGCACAAAATCTACATGCTGGGACATGTAGTTCCATAGCAGTTGTTTAAGGTAGCTGCTCGAGAACTACAACTTTCAGCTTGTTCCCATCTGTCTTAGCCCTACAGTTTGTAGTGTGAGGTCGCCCCTCAGTGTGTGTGTGTGTGTAGTATGTGTGTGTGTTGTGTGTGTGTGTGTGTGGTGTATATATGTGTATATATATATTATATGTGTGTGTATAATTATTATATATATGTTGTGTATATTTATATATTAGTGTTGTTATTTGATTATATATATATATATACACATATATATATAGTATACGTATATATATAGCGTCTACAGTTCCTTATCGTAATGGATAGCAAGGGGTCATGCTAGGGAACTACATGTCACAGCATACCACACAGCACAATAGCCAAACTGTAAGATAAGGGACCTATGTGTGTGTGTTTATATAAAGTCTTTCACAAACACACAAAACTCTTCTGACTCATCTGTAGTTGGAGCAGGGGGTCCTGTGGTGACGTCACATGTCCCACAGGTCCTTCTGCTTATTGAACAAGCTGGAGGTTTGAACAAGCCAGCAGTGTAACAGGGATGTTTCTTGGGTGGGTGGGGCTTGTTACTATCAATGGAGCCCCTCCCCTTTTCAATGCACAATATACCTGCAGGGGGGAGGGTATCGCCTACCTGCCCCGAGAAATATCCCTGTTGTAGATTTATTGTTTTTGGTATATTTTTCTTGCTATGAAATCATAGTCTACACAGTATGAGGGTTTCTGCTCCTTTTTCTTCTTTATGTCTATTATCTCTAAACAGCCAGGCAAAAAATATAAAGTACTAAGTGTACAGAACCACTATGAATAAAAATTCCAGTTTTATTATACATTAATCAACACATACCCTGTTTCCCCGAAAATAAGACACCCCCTTAAAAAAGACATGCAATTCAGAGTTTTGCTGCTTATGCTGATGTTTGTGATGAAATCACTACAGTATATTAATACATGTTGATGTTTTGTTCAACAATAAATGTGAATTGTTGTTCATAGAAAAAAAAAAACATCCCCTAAAACTAAGTCTTAGCTCGTCTTTTGGAGCAAAAATTAATATAAGACACCGTCTTATTTTCGGGGAAACAGGGTAAACAAAATAGAGTAAAACACCCATAGTCAGAACCGTTTAACAACCTGCTACACCTCCGCCAAGAAAATAATATTTGTGAAATAAACGGTTTGAATGCCAGGTATATTCAGGACATACAGATTATACACACTAAATAGGATGTCATTATATAAATGTAACAAGTAATTATGTGCAAATGATAACACTACCCCATGTTGATGTTTTGTTCAACAATAAGGGCTTGTTCACACGGCGTTTTGGATCCTTTTTACAGATCCGTTTTTGACAGCTGAAAAGCGCATCCGGAAAGCGGATCCGCAAAACGCAGCAATCGATACTTTATTTGGATCCGTTTTGAATGCTTATTCGCCTGCGGTTTACGGATGCGCTTTCAGAACAGAATCTCTCTCTCTCTCTCTGTCTGTCTCTCTCTCTCTCTGTCTGTCTCTCTCTCTCTCTCTGTCTGTCTCTCTCTCTCCTCCATTCATGTGTCCCCAGTCTCTGCTCCTCCATTCATGTGTCCCCAGTCTCTGCTCCTCCATTCATGTGTCCCCAGTCTCTGCTCCTCCATTCATGTGTCCCCAGTCTCTGCTCCTCCATTCATGTGTCCCCAGTCTCTCCTCCTCCATTCATGTGTCCCCAGTCCCCTGCTCCTCCATTCATGTGTCCCCAGTCTCTGCTCCTCCATTCATGTGTCCCCTGTCTCTGCTCCTCCATTCATGTGTCCCCAGTCTCTGCTCCTCCAAATTCATGTTTCCCCAGTCTCTTGCTCCTCCATTCATGTGTCCCCTGCTCCTCCATTCATTGTGTCCCCAGTCTCTAGCACCTCATATCAGGTGTCCCCAATTAATGCTCATCCATTCATGTGTCCACAGTCATCTGACTCCTCATTATGTTTGTCCACAAGTCTCTGCCCCTTTGGATTCCTTGTTTCCCCAGTCTCTGCTCGCTCCATTCATTGTCCCCAGAATCGTAACTGCTCCTCCATTTCATGTTTTTCCCCAGGTTTCGTATGCCCTTCCGATTCAGTTTCCGACAGTCTCTGCTCCTCCATTGATGTGTCCCAGTCTCTCTCCCTCCATTTGATGTGTCCCCTGTCTCTGCTCCTCCATTCATGTGTCCCCAGTCTCTGCTCCTCCATTCATGTGTCCCCAGTCTCTGCTCCTCCATTCATGTGTCCCCAGTCTCTGCTCCTCCATTCATGTGTCCCCAGTCTCTGCTCCTCCATTCATGTGTCCCCAGTCTCTGCTCCTCCATTCATGTGTCCCCTGTCTCTGCTCCTCCATTCATGTGTCCCCTGTCTCACCTCCTCCATGCCGATCACCAGTCCCCGATCTCCAGCCCCGCGCCAATCCAGACACGCCGCGCTGATCACCAGCCCCCCATCACCAGCCCCGCGCCGATCCACACACGCTGCGATACCGCTGCTACTGCGTCCGCCGATCCACCTGCGACACCGCCCCGTCCCTGCGATCCAGCCCCGCTCACCTGCGATCCAGCCCCGCTCACCTGCGATCCAGCCGCCGCTCACTGCGCTTTTCGCATCCGCTTTCAAGATGCAAAGCGCAGCTGTTACGTACCAGGAGTGTAGAGCGCTTTTGGACAGGTGCCAAAAGCGGACTCCATTATCTCCTATGGGCTTTCACTTGCGTAAAGCGCAATAAGAATTGACATGTCAATTCTTAAAGCGGATGCGAAAAGCGCAGTGCAGAAGAGCTCTCAAAAGCGCATCGCCGATCTCCCGTGGGAACAGCGATGCGCTTTTGCCATTCAACTCAATGTTAATCACACTGACAATTGTTAGATCCGTTTTGCGGATCCGTAAAACGGATCCGTACAACGGATCACAAAAACGTCGTGTGAACAAGCCCTTAATGTGAATTCTTGTTCATAGAAAAATAAAACATTCCCTAAAAATAAGTCCTAGCTCATCTTTAGGAGCAAAAATTAATATAAGACACTGTCTTATTTTCGGGGAAACAGGGTATCATCATCTTGGCGGAGGTGTAGCAGGTTGTTGAACGCTTTTGACTGAGTGTTTTACTTTGTTTTATTTAACTTTTTAAACACATGTACAATAAAGTGTGTGATTTCATGGTGCTCTGAGCCCTCTTGGTGTTTTATACCTTATGCCCATGTTAGACTCATTTACAAACAGTATGTAGAAAAAATTGATCCAGCAGCTCCAAAATGGGATAAAATTTATAAATCCATTAAAATAGCATGGAAGTACAGCACAGATTACAGCTAACGCGTTTCGGGGAAACAAATACTCCCCTTACTCATAGCATACAAGAATGAACTAGCAATCACTGTATATATGATAATCCAGTGCCTACAATGATCAATACCCTTACCTGATTGGTCGTGCGACATACCAGCAATAATCCCGCATCCAAAACTATGTTTGTTGGAACGAACATAATATGATATGTAATGGCTGACAGGCAAATGGAAACGCCGGCGCATGCGCAAAACCACCGGAAAACAGCGCAGCCAAGCAACCAAAAAGCAGCGCATGCGCAATGAAGATATTATGATGCATACTGCATAATACTAAACACGTCAGCTGTAATCTATGCCTTACTTCTATGCCGTTTTAATGGATCTATAATAAATTGGAAGTTTTATCCCATTTTGGAGCTGCTGGATCAATTTTTTTCTACATTTTGGATTTGCTTGCTTTAACCAAGTGGACCCGCACAGTTCCATCTACAGGAGTGGTAAGCTGGCTTACTTGCTTATGTGTGCTCATTTACAAACTGTGTCTGAAAACAATGTATAAAAAACGCAGGTAAAAACATGTTACTGTGGTACAAGGACTCTGAAGCTTAAAGATCCTTGACTCAGAGCTGTGACCCAATCAGATTCCCACATATTATATGCAAAACTTTGCCAACTCCCCGTTTTTGGGGGGGGGGGGCCCGCTTTTGGGGGGCCCGGTTTTGGGGGTCCCCCCCCCCCCCCCCCCCCTCCCGGGGGAGTTGGCATTTTCTTCCCGCCCCAGCGGACGGCGGGGGTCCTTTAAAAATGGCCCGCGGCGCCGGAGTAGCGCTGGTGCGCTACTCCGGCGCTGCGGGCCGTTTCCCACAGGCGGGTGAAGCGGGCGCCTGCGCCCGCTTCACCCCGCCCCGGAAACCTCGCTGGAGCAGGGAGGAGGCAAGGAGGGATCGCTCCCCCCTGCCTCCTCCCCCTGTATGGTCCGGCGCCACTGTGCGCCGTACACACATGTCAGCGTCACAGAGGAAGTGACGCGCGGCTGCACTCACTTCCCCTGTGAACACTGCCTGAGGAAAATCGTCCGGGAGCGGGCCGCTCTGCAGAGGCCTGGTCAGGTAAGTGGATTTTATTATTTTAATTTTTATTAGTTTTTGGGGGGCACTGTCTGGCTACAAGGGGGGTCTACCTGGCTACAATGGGGTCTACCTGGCTAAAATGGGGGGTTCTACCTGGCTACAATGGGGGCACCACCTGGCAACAGACGGGGGCCACTACCTGGCTAACAATGGGGGGGGCACAACCTGGCAACAGAAGGGCACTCCCTTTGGCTAACAATGGGGGCAACTACCTGGCTACAATGGTGGGCACTACCAGGCTACAAATGGGGGGCACTACCTGGCAACGAGAGGGCACAACTGGCAACAGATCGGGCACTACCTGGCTAACAATGGGGGCACTACCTGGCTACATTGGGGGCACTACCTGGCTACAATGGGGGGGGCACTACCTGGCTACTAATGGGGGCACTACCTGGCTACTAAAGGGGGTACTACCTGGCTACAATGGGGGCACTACCTGGCTACAATGGGGGGCACAACCTGGCAACCATGGCGGGGGGCACTACCTGGATACACTGGGGGCACTACCTGGCGAAAATGGGGGGGCCTACCTGGCTAACAATGGGGGCCACCTACCTGGCTAGCAAGGGGGCACCCTGGTACGAATGGGGCACTACCTGGCTAACGATGCGGGGCCCACTCCCTGGCTAACGATGGGGGCACTACCTTGCAACAGAGGGGGCACTACCTGGCAAACCAATGGGGGCATCTACCTGGCACAGAGGGGGGCACTACCTGGAAAGCAATGGGGGCATCTACCTGGCAACAGGGGGGGCACTACCTAGCAAACAATGGGGGCACTACCTGGCAAACAATGGGGGCACTACCTGGCAACAATGGGGGCACTACCTGGCAAAACAATGGGGGCACTACCTGGCATACAATGGGGCATCTACCTGGCAAACAATGGGGGCATCTACCTGGCAAACAATGGGGGCATCTACTGGCTAACAAAGGGGGGATCTACCTGCTACAAATTTGGCTCTACCTGGCTCAGAGTTGGATCTATTTGGCTAAAAGGAGGCATTACCCCTGTGGGGGAAACTACTGGTTATAGGGGGCTTAAACCCGGCTATTTAAAGGGCATCTACCTGGCTTTATACCAAACCGGTTGTGGAGTAGGTTGGCTTTTTGAAGGGGCGTGGCATACCGTCAAGATGGGCGTGGTCATGCAAATTTTTGTCACGGCGCGCTAAGCGCGCCGCCCACTATTGTCTCCTGCTTTTTTATTTTCAAAAGTTGGCAACTGTGATTATATGGCAAATAGTTACCGAGCGGTCTGTAATTGCCCAGGTGAATGTTTTTCCAGGATAGCCAGGGGCAGTAGCTACCACAATGTGGTTCGATGGCGGTCTCAGCTGAATAAGTTATTGTGTCCTTTCTTTACATCCTGAAATCTGTTCTGATTTTACACTTTACACCACGTTAATAATAAATACATTTATAAATAATTTGAAGCCATATCAAACACGGTGTCACACAAGCTGCGGCATACCGGGCTTTATTCTCAAAACGTCTCAAACCATAGCACGAACATTTTATAATCACCTAGCAAAGTTTTTTTTTTTTTTTATCATCTCCACTCGTAAAATGGACCTTTTTAAAGAGGACCTATCACCAACTCTTCTTACAGCTTACAGTTACTTACAGCAGCCATATATTCATTTAGACACTTTTTTATTTAAATGTTTATCTTTTACAAGTTTACAATGTATATTGTCATTTCATTTTTTCTGTTGAAGCAGCACTTGTCCTGCAAAGTCTTTTCTCTAGTGCACTCACAGACACGGCGGAGTAGAAGAAAGGTTTTATGCTTAGGGTAAAGGACTGCTCACCATGTCTATGTGTATGAGCAGCACTTTTCTTAGGTTTATTCATTTGCACTTTCAAAACCTGTGAAGTTGTTCATTAGGACATGTGACTGAAGTGTATATATTTTGGGAATTCTCTGACATATTGCCAATTCTATCGGAGACTCCTCCTCTTCTTTTAAAGGGGTGTTCTGTGTTTCAGGGAGCCTGCTCTTCACACCCAGTTTCAGGCTCACACTTCCTGGTCAGTCTGTGGGTGGTTCTACAGCAGTGAGTGACATTTCAGCTCTGCTATTCCTAGATAAGCCTGTGAGAGGGACATTGGTGAAGGAAGAGTTTTAAAAGCAGGGCACAATTCTACAGAGCTCTAATGGTTTAATGTTTGTTTGTTAGTAAGATAAACAAGCTCCTGTGCTGCTGATAGGTCACGGCAGGGAGTGATGTCACCATGGTCGACTAGAAAATAGAAAGAAGAGGCATCACCACCAATTTTTTTTTTTTTTTAAAGTGAATTTAATCATCCATGTATTTACAAATGGCTAAGTTTCAGCCCTTCACATAGGGCCATTTTCATGATCGACCAAGACAGCTTAAGTTGGTCGTCCCACCATGCTGTTTCAGAACCATAGGCAGTTTTACATTAGTGCATCTTGTCCCTTCCTGGTTAGACTGTGGGTGGTTCTATAGCACTGATTAGCACATCAGCTCCGCATTCACAGCTCTTTTAAATGCACTGACATGAAAGCAGGAGATCATATCTATAGAGCAAAGAGCTTTAAGGCTCAAGGTAAACAAGTACTTTCTTCTTTGTTTCTTAGAGATAACCGAATCTGTTAGCATGCTTATAGCAGTCTGACCTGAGGTGACATCACTCTCTGCTCTCGGATGCCGACCTGTGTGCTCTCAAAGCAGATAAAACCTCTTTCGTGATCTCAACAAAGCAAAAAAAAAACAAACAATGCAATATGTTTGGCGAAAGTCTTCAATTACCCGTCTGTACATGTTGAAAGCTAATCTTTGTAGTGAGACAACCCCTTTAAGAATTATGAGCAGAGAGACATGGTTGGTAGCCTAGAAAAGCTTGTGTATTCAAGGAGGAGATACAAACTGTTCTAACTCTGAAAGGGAACAAAATCAGAAAAGCAATATTTTGTTAATAGTCTTTATTTACCTTTGCCTACATGTTTAAAGCTAAAACAATCAAATTAATACAATGAATCATCTATCATGGAATGGAATTTTCTTCCCATGTGCATTTATGTCTCAAACCTCATCTGCATTTCTATGCTCATGCCTCCAATCTATCCAGATCCCTTTGTAATCAAACATTATCCTCTATTGTGTTGATTACTTGGCAGAGCTTAGTATCATCTGCAAAGATTGATATTCTACTGTGCAAACTTTATGTAAGGTCATTACTGAATATATTAAAGAGAATAGGGAACAATACAGAGCCCTGTGGTACCCCACTAGTAACAGGGATCCAGTCTGAGTATGTACCATTAATCACCACCCTTTGTTTTCTATCACTAAGCCAGTTATTTACCCACTGCAGTTTCCTGATAATCCATTTTTTCTTTCTTATGTTTCAGTTACTACTGCACAATGATCATTTGGCCTTTGCTACCATATATTGTATATAGTTTTTCATTCTCTTTCATTTTGGAGAGTTTGCACAGCCTCCACTCTAAACAGGTAAACTTGTAAAGGAACAGTCTTTAAGTGGTCATACCATAAAATATTTTCATACCAGCATCCCTGAGAAGCTATTTATAGTTGTTTTAAAAAAAATTGCACTTTTTCTAGGAAAAGAATACCTTTCAAGTTCTTTGTTCTGTGTTTTTCTTGGTGCTTCTCCTAACTTGTGCTGCTGGGGTAGTCTTGTTCCTTATTTGGCTAACACTGTAGTCTCATCTTCCTTTCCTGCAGTAGAGTCTTCTCCGCTACATATACTGCTGCTCCTTCCCCCAAAAGCAGAGCAGAACGCTATTTCTATATGCTACCCTGCAGGCATGCGAGGACTGGTAGTGTGCACTTAATGAGCATGTGTGACCACCAGGAATCCGCTCATAAGGTGGACATGCACATTGGTATATAATCTGAACACCAGGTGGTGCTAAGAAACAAAGTAGTTGCATGTGTTAGTGTATTTTCCTGAACTGTGGAGTATTTCGGCAATATTCAGTTATACTGATATTCAGCAATCTTCAGATTTCCTTGACACAACAAGAAGTATAACATATTCCTTCCCCCAGCTCCCTGCTGTATTTCCTGTTCTTGGTCTTTGAGCATATTGTGTTTACTGTAATAGTATATTATATCACACACACACACTGTTCTTCCTTATTCTCATCCAGATGGTGGGTTGGGTCCCCATCCAGCCATCTTTTTCAAGCATTAAATGCTGTCGTCTTGCTGTCATCACAGAAATAATTTTTTATGAGTTTGCGTTCTCGGGAGACCATTGAAATGATTCATCATGTGGCTTTAATCAAAACCAAAAGAAGCAAGAAAACATTTTCGGAGCTCCACTTGCAGTAAATGTGATGTTAGACTCGATATGTAATTTCTGGAACACGGGGTACAATTTACAGATTTTTTCTTTCTTTAATTTCTTTTTTCTCATTTCCGAGGGTCCCTTAGCGCTCAGCAGATCACCAAATCCATGTTTTTGTGCTGGCCTGAATTTGTAGGTTGCTCATTTTTCACCTTAGAGACATCATTTTTAGGTAGCAGATGTTTAGTGAAGATGACTACTTCTTTACAGACGTACAGTATATGTGTGGATACCTTTTCCATAGCACTTCTTTAGCTATAGGGGAATCCCATCTCGAATATTTATGGCATATCCACAGGATATGCCATAAATGTCTGATACAAGCATGACCCGCCATTGGGACATCCATAGATTGGCTTCACCTCTGCTCCCCTCCCGTCCTCATTCTTGCCACAGCGAGCTTAGAGGAGGGTCACGCATATGCAGCTGACTCAGTTCGGATGAAGTGTGTCACAAAATCAGAACAAGATAAAGCATCAGCCTATGCAAAATACATACAAATACTCTTCAATTCTGCCGGAAATGTTGCACAACTCCAACACTTCCTATACAAGTTATTGACTTCTATCTAAGAAGAACTTTTCGAAACATTTGATCAACTTGTGCTTGCCATCGCACAATGTTCACTGCTGTGAACAAGAAACCTTAAACAGTGTATAGAATTTTAGGAACAATCCAATATCAAATAATGTAGTAGCGTGTTTGCTTTTTCTAGATCCTTATTTATAGTACTTTGCTGTCTTTTTAATCCTGTTTCCCATAACCGCTTCATGGACTTGTGAGATATAATTTATTAAAGTTGTGTATGTTTCATGAACACTTAAAGGGGATGTATCGCTTCTTTAGTTCGGCTGATTCACACTGCTCTCAGCTTCTCAACTCTAGAAATGCAGGGGCGTTTCTTCCCCTCCCAGCTGGGTGACATTATCACCCTTTCACTGTTCATGCTCCCTCCCGAGACTACCCCCCTCCCCTCTCTGAGTCCACATGTCACTGTGTCTCTCCCTATCAGTCTTATTTTGTAAGCGCTATATACATACCACAGGATGAATTCAATCTAGACTGAGCACTGATCTCTTCTCCTCTCATAGCTGGAGATTTGTTACAGTTGAATCCAGCTTTCTATGAACGGCACAGATCTCCCTTCGATGCAGGAGAGGCAGGGATTGACACACAATTGTGCTGTTTCCTGATTGTAGAAGCCCTGCACTGTTCTGTTTCTTCTGGCTGTGCAGAATGAAAATGTGCCGGTCCCTTATTTTGAGTGAAAGGCAAGAATGCAAGCTCCGTGAATACAGCCGACCGGGGCCTGACAGAATGTAAATGAGTTCTCAGCTCGTGAAATGCAAGGAGGAGGGATCCGACCAGGACTGGATATCAGTGTAAACAGAAACAGAAGATAAGGAAAACTGTGAATACAAGACAGCTTTGCTAATGACATCTGATTGCAAAGTTGCTTGTTTTCACTGTCCCCTTATTCTGAAGACCATTTAATGAAATGATACAACCCCTTTAATTATAGCAGGAACTACCTAGACCTCATAGACCATTGCTCATTCTTTATGCCTTTTCTTATTTATTCTTCCAATAAGGTTTTACATTCCAATGTCTATATAACCCAGTCATACTGAATGCATTTGCCAGTTTAAAGGAATGTTTCACATGTGTTATGCTGTGACAATCCAAGTCAATTTTTCTGACATTCTGTTTATTATATTGTGTCACTGTATGCTTATAATAATATGACAGTTTATGACTATAAGGGGTTGTTCACACAGCGTTTTTGGATACGATTTGGGATCCGTGTTGGATCTGAAAATTGCAGCCAAAAACGCTGCGCCGAACACACAGCTGCGTGTTCGGATTCGTGTTGGATTCAGCAGGATCGCACTTTACTTTATTATAGGACATGTCAGTTCTTGTAACTGATCCAAAAGACGCAATGAGACACACACAGGGTGATCACTTGTGTCAACGCCGGTAAGTGCTTTACATGGCGAGCAGTGTAAAATCACACAGCTCATAGTTAGATGCGTGTTTAAATCAATCAACATGGAACCAAACATGCATCTAAAAGCGTATGTTCACACGGACCCAACACACCGTGTGAACATACCCTTATGCTATTTCTCCACTGCACACATTTTCAGTGTTTTTCGTTTTCTAAAACTGATGAAAAAACGACTGAAAACAGACCCCATAGACTTCAGTAGTAAAAACTTTCTGCAGTCTCTACAGAACGTTTTTTTTTTTTTCTGCTCGTTTTCGCTGTTGGTTGTTTTTTTGTAACGTTGCAAGAAAATGACTGAGCAGAGAAGAAAATTTACTATTGGAGTGTTTGTACAGCACCGGAAATTTTTT
This sequence comes from Phyllomedusa bahiana, assembly GCA_025379985.1. Lineage (NCBI taxonomy): Eukaryota > Metazoa > Chordata > Amphibia > Anura > Hylidae > Phyllomedusa > Phyllomedusa bahiana. Next base: position 27,906 of record JAODAL010016523.1, read on the forward strand.
TTTTTGCATTTTTTTTTTTTTTTTTCAAAAAGCATTTGTAATGCTGTTCATTTCTGCAAAAAAAAAGCAAAACGCCACAAAACCGGTCGTTTTTTCAGCAGCTTCTGACAGGCATGAGGACAAAAACTCAGTTTTATGAACATTTATAGGATTCGGTTTTAAGTGAGTTTTTTTGTCCAATGCCTTGTAGTCCTAGCCTAATGATGTGACAGTCCACTTCTATCATGTTGTGATGGGCGACATCTAGCATTCTGCGATGGTCTACGTCTAGTATGTTGTGGCAGTTTGTGTTTATTATACTGTGTCGATCTATGCTTATAATAATCTGACAGTCTACATCTAGTATCCTGTGGCAGTCAACGTCTATTATGCTTTGATAGTCCCAATGTATTAGGCTATGACTGTCTAGTATGCTGTGACCATGGGTATTATGTTGTAGTGGTCTATATGTAGTATGCTTTGACGGCCTACATCTAGTATGCTGTGACAGTCCATGTCTGTGATTTTTTGACGTTCCACATCTAAGACCCTGTATGCTGTGACGGTCCACCCCATGTACTGTATGCTGTGACGGTCCACCCCATGTACTGTATGCTGTGACGGTCCACCCCATGTACTGTATGCTGTGACAGTCCACCCCATGTACTGTATGCTGTGACGGTCCACCCCATGTACTGTATGCTGTGACAGTCCACCCATGTACTGTATGTTGTGACGGTCCACCCCATGTACTGTATGCTGTGACGTCCACCCCATGTACTGTATGCGTGACAGTCCACCCCATGTACTGTATGCTGTGACAGTCACCCATGTACTGTATGCTGTGACGGTCCACCCATGTACTGTATGTGTGACAGTCCCCCCATGTACTGTATGCGTGACAGTCACCCCATGTACTTATGCTGGACGGTCCACCCCATGTACTGTATGCTGTGACGGTCCACCCCATGTACTGTATGCTGTGACGGTCCACCCCATGTACTGTATGCTGTGACAGTCCACCCCATGTACTGTATGCTGTGACAGTCCACCCCATGTACTGTATGCTGTGACGGTCCACCCCATGTACTGTATGCTGTGACAGTCCACCCCATGTACTGTATGCTGTGACAGTCCACCCCATGTACTGTATGCTGTGATGGTCCACCCATGTACTGTATGCTGGGACCGTCCACCCCATGTACTGTATGCTGGGACTGTCCACCCCATGTACTGTATGCTGTGACTGTCCACCCCATGTACTGTATGCTGTGACAGTCCACCCCATGTACTGTATGCTGTGACAGTCCACCCCATGTACTGTATGCTGTGACAGTCCACCCCATGTACTGTATGCTGTGACAGTCCACCCCATGTACTGTATGCTGTGACGGTCCACCGCTATGTACTGTATGCTGTGACAGTCCACCCCATTTTCAGTATGCAGTGACAGTCCACCCCCTGTCCTGTATGCTGTGACAGTCCACCCCATGTACTGTATGCTGTGACGGTCCACCCCATGTACTGTATGCTGTGACGGTCCACCCCATGTACTGTATGCTGTGACGGTCCACCCCATGTACTGTATGCTGTGACGGTCCACCCCATGTACTGTATGCTGTGACGGTCCACCCCATGTACTGTATGCTGTGAGGGTCCACGCCCTGTACTGTATGCTGTGACGGTCCACGCCATGTACTGTATGTTGTGACGGTCCACCCCATGTACTGTATGCTGTGACGGTCCACCCATGTACTGTATGCTGTGACGGTCCACCCCATGTACTGTATGCTGTGACTGTCCACCCCATGTACTGTATGCTGTGACGGTCCACCCCATGTACTGTATGCTGTGACGGTCCACCCCATGTACTGTATGCTGTGACGGTCCACCCCATGTACTGTATGCTGTGACGGTCCACCCCATGTACTGTATGCTGTGACGGTCCCACCAATGTCTGTATGCTGTGACGGTCCACCCATGTACTGTATGCTGTGTACGGTCCACACCCATGTGACTGTATGTGTGACGGTCCACCCCATGTACTGTATTGCTGGACAGTCCACCTGTACTGTATGCTGTGACAGTCCACCCCATGTACTGTATGCTGTGACGGTCCACGCCATGTACTGTATGCTGTGACGTCCACCCCATGTACTGTATGTTGCGACTGTCTCCCCCATGTACTGTATGCGGTGACAGTCTACCCCATGTACTGTATGCTGTGACGGTCCACCCCATGTACTTTATGCTGTGACGGTCCACCCCATGTACTGTATGTTGTGACAGTCTCCCCCAAGTACTGTATGCGGTGACGGTCCACCCCATGTACTGTATGCTGTGACGGTCCACCCATGTACTGTATGCTGTGACGATCCACCCCATGTACTGTATGCTGTGACGGTCCACCCCATGTACTGTATGTTGTGGCAGTTGTGTTACTGTCCACCATAAGAGTATCAGAAAAATGATGCTATAGTTTATAAATGCAGAGATTCAGATCACATTTGTCTCTGGTAAAGGTCAGTCCTTTGGCCACATAATGTGTAAAAATAACCTGGTTTAGAGGGAAGGGCATTATGGATTATTAAAGACTGCGAGTTCTCTCATCGCTTGAGTGCTTTTATTCCCCCACATGTCACATTACGTTAAATATAGAGTTATTACCTTCTGCTTTTGTGTCTGTAGGCTACGTAAATGTATCGTCCTGTAATATTAAACTGAATTATGTTAATATGGCATTTGAATTCTTGTTTGCCATAAGTTTTCCCAGAGCTCACTGAGGTGAAGGAAATACCCTCATGTGGGCTAATAAGTAGAAGGCCAAGCTGGCTATAATTGCACTTTTGTTTGCTCTGGACAAACAGATTTCAGCATAAGCATAGCTGATTCCAACATCTAGTCCAAGCACATCAAAGGCGTGTGGGGGCAGTGCATGACACAAAGGCAAACCATACATCAAAGAGAGAATTGCTGTGCCATGCATCTCCCCCCCTACCCATCAGTGTTTCTTTAAATGGTTTGCAATATTGGCTTAAAGGGGTTGTCTCACTACATTGATTCATCTTACCTCAGTCCTGTTTTCTTGGTTTATATTGAATTCAGGGGCGTGTTTACTGGCTTTTACTAGGCTGCAGTAGAAGCCAGGTCTGTAGCTATAGTAACCAATGCTGGCAGCCTATCAAGAGATATCAAACAGGTCTGTAGCTATAACGACCTGAGGAGCTGATGCAGCCCATTCAAGAGGGGATATCTAGGAATAGGTAGGATTCTGTTAATGGACACATATTGCAAAGTGACTTGTTTTTGCAAGATCTTTAACATAAAAAGCAATCCTTGTAGTGAGACAACCCCTTTAATTTATAATAAACAGAGCTTTCTTTAGAGTTTCAGTGATGGTGGAGTCATTAATTTCAAGCTCATAAAATGGTAAGTCCTACTACCATTGGCTCACCAAACAGTAGACTAGCGAGCTCTGACTTACTGCATGTGCTACCCAGGCCAATATGGGTGCCAGCTGCAGAACTAATGCCTTCCAACAAAAAAAGAGGACTATATCTGCATAGTTAGTTTACCCTACCACTTCTCCTACTACTACAAATTTCCAGGTCTGCTGTCCTATCTCTGTTTGACACTTAATTATTACACACTAAAGTAGGTCCCAAAAATGGGGACCTATAATGGCAGACTTATTTAATATGAATACAGATACAAGCCCTGACCACCGAAAGCTTCTCTAGCTTATAAAGTAGATTGTCATACATGCGATAATAACAATAGTTATACTTCTTATGTGGCTGCAACTAAAACAATTAGTATCTTGCTTTATAAAACTTAAAGGCGTTGGATGGTGAACCAGAAGAAAAATCAAATCTCAAACGGCTTGCCTGAGTCTTTATTTTCCTGTACTGTATGTAGCCTCCTTTCTTTGCAGATGAGCAGCATTTCCAGTTTGAAAGCTATTTCCATTAAGCTTCAGAATCCTTTGTCTTTCTTCCTCCCTTCCAACCTCATTGTCGGCCCCTTGTTTCCTTCCTCATACTGAGAAACCCTTGGAGGCGGGACCAAAGGCTCCCTGAAAAAGGCCAAACCCTTTTGGTCACATGATCTCCAGGGCTCAACACAAACCTGTTTTCTGTGTGTGAAGACACAGCACTAAGAAGCTTCCTATCATCAGACAGCTTTTGTAGAACTGCAGGGAGCCTACAGAATATGTAGTGGAAATACATTACAAAAGTTTGAAATCTTTGAGAGGGATATTAAGGGGGTTGTCTCACTACGAAGATCATAGTTTAAAATGAGGGGACCAAAAATCTAAGCATGTACGTCCTTGGTTACCGTTAGCGAAGTGCTATGGTTTAAGAGAACGGGCTGCTTTATGTGTGTTTAGCAACGGTGTTTGAGCCCAGGTCGGGTTACGCACCGTTAAGGTGTTACTGGCTGTCGGCTGAGCTATGTGTCTCGCCCAGGTCGCAGACGGGAACACGCAGGGGGAAGAGGTCGCAGAGGGGAGTGCATGAACAAGCAGCAACGTGCACAAGAGAGAGAGAATTTTGCGATCAGCAGTCCCACGTACATCTCATGTGCAGTCCCCTATAAATCAGAAAGAGAACACAGCTGTATGCAGCAATCCTATGTAACATGTGCAGTACCATGCAAATTCCATACAGAGAGAAGACCGCTGTGCCATGCAGTCCCTTGTAAAAAATTTTGCGGCACAGATGTGCAGTCCCATATTACAGAAACAGAGAGAACACAGTTGTACACAGCAGTCCCATGTAAGATGTGCAGTCCCACGCAAATTACATATGGAGAGAGAACACAGCTGTATTGTGCAGTCCCACTTAAAACGATTTTGGGACAGATATGAAGCCCCACGTAAATCACTTTCGTGTCACAGATGTGCAGTCCCATGTAAATCACAGAGAACCCAACTGTACTGTGCAGTCCCATGTAAACCACTTTTGTAACTCAGATGTGAAGCCCCATGTAAATCACAGAGATAACACAGCTGTACTATGCAGTCCCACATAAAACACACAGCTGTACTGTGCAGTCCCATGTAAACACATACAGATAAAACGCATAGTATTGTTCTGCAGAACTGTAGAGGTTAGAGGTGTAATAATCTGCAGGATATATCACTGTGTGAGAGAGAGAAACTGAGAAAAAAAATAATCCATCTTTCCCAGAGTCCTGAATGTCAAATGTCCATTCTAGTTACAAAGTATGTAGAGAGCGAGAAATTAAGATATACACTATTGAGTTACACTTAGCTTTTCACTTCCAATGACAGCTGAGAACCTCTCCCTTCCCCAGTTCACACAGAATGAATCCTCATGTGCACACTGTGGGGCATGTCTGCAGAGTGAAGATACTCCCTGCAGGGAGGAGAAACACGCCCCTCCACTTCACAAGCTCAGTGCTTGGCAACCAGCACAAAAGGCTGCCAAATGTTGGAACGAGACAACCCCTTTAAGCACATATTGTTTTCGGCTGGATAACCCTTTTAAAGTCTACTTCTACCTTTACAGCCATTTTTGTATTGCTTAAAAGCATCTTAAGTAAAGATTTTATCAACTTTACAAGAGGTCATGATTGAAAAAAAAAACTCCTGACATGTTGTGTGTCCATGGTAACAGACAGCAAATAAAACCCGTGTAGTCATACACTCTAATATTTGTCCACTTTTTTTTTTTTGGGGGGGGAGGGGTAAAGATGCTTTCACACTGTGTTTGCAGGGTCCTTTTGTCATAAATACTTCTAGGGCATACGTCAACCCTCTCCCTCAGTCCCCAGGTACTCAACAGAGGCCAAGGGAGTGTCCTATGGCCCCCATTAGGTAGTTATAGTTTGGTATAGTTATTTTCTACCTCATGCTTTTCCACAGAGACACTGGTATCTGTCAGAGGTATATGTCATGAGAGCAACCTAAGATACAGAACAGCAGAGCCTGGTAAATACAAGAGATCTGAACTTGCGACATGACACAATTCAGTAGTATCATACATTTATTGTCTGTTGGTTTTACATAGGACTGCATGTGAGCTTTTTGCATTATATGTATGTATAGGAATAATCACAGTGTTCAAACCACTGAACATCTTCACATCTTTGTTGGAGGTTCCTTCGGAGCCTCTTTTGCAGATTCCATCAAAAATGACTGAAAAAATTGCAATTTTTTCAGTTAAAAAGATGGGCACCATGAAAGAAGCCTGACAATCCCATTGTAGACGATATGCAGAGCACTGTTCGTGTCTGTCATGATCCAGTGCCATCTCTGCGATATAGCTTAGCTGGTGAAACATGTTGGGGAGGTCAGGCATGACGTTTTAAATTGTGATTTCTCACCTCTGTTTACAAGTGTCACCCGCTGCAGAGGGTGTCACAAGGAAACCTTATATGTTTTATGTCCATCAGATTAGGGATGACTGCCCAAGTAGGAGGCTTGGGATCCCTTACTGGAGTTAGTAAATTGCTGTATATATAAGGCTTTCCTGTTAATAGGTGGTGTTCCCCCAGACTTGGTAATAGAAAAGGAGCTATTCCTTACTTCAGAAATAGAAAGGGTTAAATGGTGAGGTTAGAAATCAGGTTTTTAAATAGTGTGTATAGAGGTTAAGAGTTATACATAATAATAGTTACGTTTTAGTGTTTTATAGAAAGAAAACTGATAGAGTTTGTTTGCCTACGGCAAAATAGTAAATATATCTCTGCGATATAGGCTCCAAATGGAACCACCGACGCAGATGTGAACCTGGCCCTATTCTGTCCAGGAGCATAGTATATCACTGTGTGGTAGTCTTTGTGGCCGGCTGCTATGTACTGCACATTTCTCAGGCATGCTGTAATTAAGTGGTGGGCACAGAGCCAAGCCTGTGTTTCCTCCCGTGTATCGGCCGCTCATTAAGCGCTGACTGCCATTGATTGTAGAGGTTGGATAGTCATACCCAAGGTTATATCTGATCCCAGAACAATGTGCTTTATCTTGGTAAGCGCAGGTGGTGTGAGGTAACCAGTCCATGGTTGTATAAGTTTCTAGCCGATATGTTATGTTTACTCAGGAGAGTCTTGTAAGCACTGAAGTGTAGCATCAGTCATACAAGATATACTTTGTGGTGACACATAAGATTCAATAAGGACTACTCACTGAATGTAGCCTTCTATGTTCCTGCAAGTGAACATTTATCATTTTACACTTAGTTTTTTTAGCTTTCCAGACCGGCTTGGAATGACCCACCGAAGAGCAGGGGAAATACCAGGCAGGCTCCTGAGCATGGTGAGCCCCTGCAGAATGGCAGTAAAAGAGAGACCGAAATCATATGGCATGTACAGTCATGTACAGTAGCTGTAGAGTGGGTCCCAAGAATACACTCCACTGTTGGTCCCCAAAAATCAACTCCACTAGAGGGCCTCAAGAATCAACCCCACAGGTGGGCCTTAAGAATCAACCCCACAGGTGGGCCTCAAGAATCAACCCCACAGGTGGGCCTCAAGAATCAACCCCACAGGTGGACCCCAAGAATAAACCCCATCAGTGGGTCCCAAGAATCAACCGCATCAGTGGGTCCCAAGAATAGACTCCACTGGTGGTCCCCAAATATCAACTCCACTGGTGGCCCCTAAAAATCAACTCCACTAGTGGGTCCCAAGAATCAACTTCACTGGTGGGCCTCAAGAATCAACCCCAAAGATGGGCCCCAATAATCAATTTCACTGGTGGGTCCCAAGATCCGACTTCACTGGTGGGCACCAGGCATCCCAGTCCAATGCTGTTTACAGTGACACAGTGTTCTCTTATCCAGGGCTCTGATTTTGTTACCTTTTGGGCTCCTTTGCTGCTGTGGTTCAGGAGAACCGCTGGTTTGGAGAATTTTTCTAGTGGTCACAGTTGCTATATCTCATCTCCAGCTGCAGTAACCTGACAGACTTCCTCTTGTTTTTTCTCTTTTATATGTATTTTTATTCTATTTTCATCATCAGAATGTTTAGACATTGTTTTTGTAAGCTCCTTTGTTTCTGTTTTGTAACATAGATCTTGCTTATGTTGTTTTTGGAGGTTTGGAGCCCAGAAAGCTCGAACTGGTGATGAGATAAGCTGAGGGATGGCACCCGATGGACTCATCCCTCAGTTGCTTGCTGCTTTTTGGCTACTGTTTGTGAATTGTTTTGTATGTTTGTAGAGAAAAACGTTAGATAATAAAAAAGAGCCATTTTATTCCCAAAATAGGTAGCTTTGGCATTGTTTGCTTGGGCACAGTGGGTTTATAAGTGTCCAGCTGTTGAGTAGGTTTGAGCAGCTGTTATGATTGCAGAGTGAACATGGGGAAGGGATTAACTTTATCTCTAACTCATAGCAAAAAGCGAAACCAGTAGCTCAAGTTTTTTGGGGTTTTTTTTCAGTAAAAAGGGAAAACTACGGTGTGCTCCTTATGCCTTGGTCATTAGTTTTTTATGACGTAACACTAAGGGCGACATGTCCCAATATGCAAGCCCCATTTTTTTGGTCTATTTTACGGCATAAACACTTTTGATGCCATATTCTCGATGTAAATGAACTGTCGTACACCAAAACTAGGCGCATTATACGCAGGGTATGACGCATTGTAATGTGCCTAAAAAGCAATGATACACTATGAGCCTCCGTTACGCAATGCGCCTCAATAGGCACATTACATACACTACCAATGATACATTATGCGCCTCCGTTACACAATGCGCCTCGATAGGCACATTACCGTATTTTTTGGACTATAAGGCGCACATAAAAGCCTAAGATTTTCTCAGAAATCGAAAGTGCGCCTTATAGTCTGGTGCGCCTTATATATGAATCAATTCTTCACTTTCAGTTTTCAGTCTTTGTTCAGAACGTATTTACAGCTAATTTAGTGACACTGATTTGTAACTGATTTGCAACTGATTTGCAACTGATTTACAATAGTAAATACGTTCCGAAATCAGTTACAAATCAGTTGCAAATCAGTTGCAAATAAGTGCCACTGGCGCGTATTTCGCGCCGGATTTACAACCCATTCTTTACAGCGGGTGATTCCGTCGCGAAATAAGGCACAATAAGTGGCAGGACCATTGTAAATCCGGCCGTATTGCGGCTGCAATCCGCGGCGGCAATACGGCATGAAAAAATGAAGAATGGCCTATACGGCTACCATAGTCAGAAGCGTCACTACGTGCGGTGATACGTACAGCTCTGTGTGCAGAATATCTGTGTTTCAACATTGTCTGTGCATTCAATACCGTACTGTAAATTTTTTATACCCACTGCCTGAAAAATGCCTCCTGTTAAGGCCGTGTTCACACGGCTTATTCCCGACGGATTTGTGCGCCGTATTGAGCGCACAAATCCGCCGTGAATAAGGGGCGGGACGGGGGCGGGGCCGGAGCGTGGCGGGGGCGCCGCTCCCGGCCCCATAGACAATGCATTGTTTACGGCGCGTCCGCGCCGTAAATAATGTGCATGTCACTTTCTCTCCCCGCTCGGCGGATTTGCCGAGCGGGGAGGAGCGACGGATTCCACTGTTCTCTATGAGAGCAGTGGATTACCGTAATGACTCCGACGGATTGGCGCCGTATTGAAGCGCAAATCCGGCGCGGAATACGGCGCCAATCCGCGGCAGAATAAGCCGTGTGAACGAGGCCTAAGAGACATGCTTATGATGCTGATTTTAAGCTTAAAGCTATAAGTCATGCAGTAGAGCATGGAAATAGAGCAGCTGCCAGAGAATTCAATATTAATGAATCTATGGTGCGTAAGTGGAGGAAACAAGAAGATGTCCTGCGCCAGGTAAAGAAGACCAAACTGAGTTTCAGAGGAAACAAAGCAAGGTGGCCACATCTGGAGGACAAACTAGAACAGTGGTTCATTGAACAGAGAAGCGCAGCTAGAAGCGTCTCCACTGTCTCTATTAGACTCAAAGCCACAGCATTAGCACGCGAACTGGAGATCAAGGACTTTCAAGGTGGTCCTTCATGGTGCTTTCGTTTCATGAAAATGCGTAATCTCTCCATCCGCACCAGAACTACTGTCTGCCAGCAGCTGCCAAAGGATTATGAAGAGAAGCTGGCCATTTTCCGCACCTACTGCAGAGCCAAGATAAGTGAAAAGAATATCCAGCCAGAACACATCACTAACATGGATGAGGTCCCCCTCACTTTTGATATACCTGTACAACATACTGTTGAGAAAACAGGGACCAGTACGGTCTCTATACGTACCACAGGACATGAGAAGTCCTCTTTCACTGTGGTTCTCGCCTGTCAGGCTAATGGCCAGAAACTAACACCCATGGTCATTTTTAAGAGGAAGACTTTGCCCAACGAACAGTTTCCAGCTGGTGTCATCATCAAGGCTAACCCAAAGGGCTGGATGGACGAGGAGAAGATGAGTGAGTGGCTGAGGGAGGTCTATGTCAAGAGACCGGATGGATTTTTTCACCAATCCCCATCCCTATTGGTCTGTGACTTCATGCGTGCCCATTTGACCGATACCGTCAAAGCCCAAGTGAAGAAAACAAATTCACTGCTTGCTGTCATTCCGGGTGGATTAACCAAAGAGCTCCAGCCGCTAGATATCGGTGTCAACAGCGCATTTAAGGTTAAATTGCGAGCTGCATTGGAGAATTGGATGACAGAAGGTGACCACACATTCACCAAAACAGGGAGGCAACACCGTGCCAGTTATGCCACTATGTGCAAGTGGATCGTGGATGCCTGGGAGAAGGTATCAGTCTCCAGTATCATCCGAGCTTTCAAGAAGGCTGGAATCATCACTGAAGAGCTAAGCAGCAGCAACGAGACTGACTCAGATAATGATGAGGGGGACCCGAGAATGCTTGATGCAGAAATCGTGCAACTGTTTAACTCTGACACTGAAGATGAAGAATTTGATGGATTTGTGGGGGATGAATGAACTGAAAAAGTACTGTAAGTGTATTGATTTTTGTTACAACTTTACAAGTTGAGAGTTATTGTGAAAGTGTTGAATAAAGTTTGACTTTCGCTCTGAACTTTGTTTCATTTAATGCGCCGCGCCTTATAGTCCGGTGCTCCTTATATATGAACGGCGCTCAATGTTAATGCGCTCAATGTTAATGCGCCTTATAGTCCGGTGCGCCTTATAATGTCAGAAAGGCTAATATCGGTGCCTATAGTCCGAAACATATGACACTAACGCTATGCTCTCCGTGTTTTGCGCAAAACGCCTTTTTAGGCGCATTAAGTTTACTATGCAAGGTATAACTGACACCAGATTTTTGAGAGGATCACACTTTACACAAATTTAATGCGCCTAAAAACTGCCGCGGCGTCGCTATAAGTCCTTCGGTACAGAAGCAAAATAAACATTCAAATAGGTCACGTGTAGTGTTTTGATTGTATACTTTAATCACTTTAAGCAAATGGCCATAACTTTACGTCCACACTGAGCTGAATGGGTATGAAGCCTGCTCCATACAAGGTAGGTGAGAGCTCAGACTGTAGCCACTTAACCATAAAGATGTTATGGTGAAATCAAAAGCGGGGTCTAAATGATTAGAATGTGGGGCTGAGTTTCGTTACGGCCCCTGATCATCCTTCCCCACCCCCGCAACGAAATCGCAAAGAGCCATCTTGTTACCATGGGAGCCTAATGAAAGCTTCCGTAGCTGCCATGTCTGGTGTCTGTACACCTATTTTAGGGGACTAATAGGAGATGATAAAATGCCTATTCATGGCAGTACACCAGTACTACTTTATATAGTATAAACAATTGCATATTTAAGTCTCCTCAGGGGACTAAATGTTAAGGTAAAAAAAAAAGCATTTTTCCATTTACCATATAAAGAAGCAAACAATGAAATAACATAATTGGTATCAATTTGTCCATAGAATTCCGATCTAATCATGCTATTCATCCTGTACAGTGAAAAAAAAAGTGATAACACTAGTTTTTTGATCAACCCAAAAAAAGTTAATAAAAAAAGCATCAGTCACATATGTTCCAAATTAGTACCAATAGAAACACGACCTCACGCTGTAGAAAATAAACCATCACGCAGCATTTTTCGAGTAAAAAATAAAAAAGTTATTGGTCTCGGAAAATGACAATGCAAGGTAATAAAAAAACATGACGACTACATAAATTAGGCATCACCGGAATCATACCCGCCCATACAATGCAGATAACATATCATTTATATTAAACTATGAACTCCATAAAAATGGAATCCCCACAAAAATAGTGCAGTTCCTTTTTTTTTCCCTCTCCCCAACACAGAGTACACCTTGTTCTGCATTAAAACAAGCCCTCATATGTCTGTGTAAGCATAAAAATGTAAAAAAAAATTATGGCTCCTGGAAGGCGGGGAGGAAGAAACGAAAACCAAAAATAGCTCTGTCTTGAAGTGGGTAAGGCTATGTTCACACGGCGTAATTGCCTAATCAGCGCATACTCCCGTGGCATAGGGGGGCCGGCAGCCCTACGGCCCGATTGACATGCATTGCTCGCGGCGCGTATTCGACGCAAGTAATTGACATGTCACTTAGGAGGCGTAATCCATAGTTCTCCATGAGAACTATGGATTACCGTAATTTTGGCGCACATCTCGCTCGTATTAGAGCGCAAATACGACGTGACGCCGAAATGTGCCCGTGTGAACATACCCTAAGGGTGTTTGACTGTTCTGGCATGGCATTGATTTGTTACTATAGTTATATTATTATATTATTAATAGTTCCTTTTTCAAAATCCTTATCTACTAGCAAGACTGGAGAGCAGCTCTAAAAGTGTCTATAACTCCATAGGACTAGGCACAACCAAACAATACTCAAACAGCCTATTTACTTCAGTTGGAAGTATTTAATTCTTAAAGACATTGTCTTAGCCTAATGCGACCCCTGGAATGATCAGTTGATTGCACAAAATCTCAATTTAACCAGGGAAAGAGCAGCTACCCAGGGGTTTCCCTAACACCAGATACTGCAAGGAAAATTTAGTAATACTGAACATGGCAGCCATTCAGTTTAATGGGCGTTCCATGTAATACAAGTTCACCAGGACAGGAGATGCTCAGCTTATTGCGGCTTACTCTTCTAACAAAAAAATTGGAACTGCCAATTGATATAGTTGAAAAAGGTGTGTATATTAAAAGAGGGACAAGAAATATGTATAATAAGATATGGGCCAAATGGCTGGAAACATTATTGGGTGTCAGGAGACCTGTGCCCACTCGGAGGTCAACGGCCTGATTGGGGTGTATTGCAATTCCGCAGGTTCTTGCCCCTCAGAATCAGGTGAGCCCAAGCTATGAATGGGGACCAGACACTGGCTCATTGCTCTGTTCCTGGTATCAGTTTCCATTTCTCTCTGCTCGTTGTTCCTACAAATGAGGGAGTGACAGCTATGCGTGTTCAGACTAAATAGATGGACGCACTAGAAGGATTGCTACTGTTAAAGACAGATGTTGACATTTCTCCATTTACTTTGAGTTGTTGAACATTGAGATGCTTGTAATGTCATATTTTTGACACACAATTGCCAATAATATGTATCTGTGTTTTATTACTTTGTGTTTGAAAGTTTACGAGGGATGGGAGGTGGTAGGGAGGAAAGTAAAAGAGAAAGGGAGGGTGAAAAGTGAAAAAGACTATGTTGGCAATTATTATACAAGAAATGCTGTGATTTTATTTTGTACAACTAATAAAAACTACTTGATACAAAAAAGGGATTATCAAGGTGGAAAAATGGGTTTTTCTCACTATAAAGATTATCTTTCAATATGTAGCGATAGGTAATTGAAGTCTTTTTCTAAATACATTAGTCTCTTGGTTTTACCTTGTTTAGGAGATGACAGATTTTATCTGCTGTGAGTGCACATAAGTTTCCATGGTTACTGTCCATATCTCCCTTTTGGATTAGAGAGAGAGCAGGGAGTGACATCACCATGGTTGGACCTCACTCTCCGAGCAGACTCTTTATTTCTAACAAGATTAGCTTTAGTTTACAGATAAGCAATTGTTTTCACTCCTCATAGCACTTATAGCCTTCTTTACTAAAGATTAAATCTCCTGCACTTACATCTTTGTAATGTCTTAGCTAGTTATAGGCGAGCTAAATATTCTAGTCACTGCTATAGAACCATCCACAGCCTGACAAGGCAGTGTGAGACTGAAGTTACGTGTGACTCTGTGAAAAAGCGTGGTAAGACTACCCCTTTATGGTCATCCAAATTCTTAAGATAAGTTTGAGGAGCCTTAAACATTTTTGTAGAGCATTAACCTAGCCTAATACCATTAGTGTTAGCCAAAAAGACTCTAGTTGGCCTGAGCTTCTGTAACTAAGTTGGAGGTGTGAAGTATCTGCAAAGTACTGAACTGTAGACACAATACTTCTTGGACGCAAGTTTTCAGCCACCTGTTTCATTTTATAGGGAGATGCTGGTCTCATCTGATGACCTCTTGGAGTGGTTACGACCATTTTGTGGTGATGATTCTCTACCGGTGAAACCCAGGATTGACGTACTACAGATATTGGAACAGGCCTTTAATCTGAGTGATGAGGACAGCAAGCTGCTCGTGTTTTTCAGAACCCAGGCTGTTTTAAAGGCTTCATGGCCAGACAAGAAGGTAACGTGATCATTTCGTCTTCCTTTTAATATGTTTTTGTTTTCACTGTCATAGATCTGAGCAACAAACCAACACAATGGTGGGGAAACTCTGGAGGTTCTAAGATGTATGTGAACATAGAATACAGCAGTAATATGTATTACCCTGTTTCCCTGAAAATAAGACAGTGTCTTATATTAATTTTTGCTCCTAAAGACGAGCTAAGACTTATTTTTAGGGATGTTTTATATTTCTATGAACAATAATTCATATTTATTGAACAAAACATCAACATGTATTAATATACTGTAGTGATTTCATCAAAAACATCAGCATAAGCAGCCAAACTCTGAGTTGCATTACTAAAAATGCACTATGTTTTATTTTCGGGAGTGTCTTATATTCGGGGAAACAGGGTAGAGAGGTTTATCCATTTCCATTTCTCCTGGTACATCATATGAACCTCACAGAGATGAGTCTTCTGCTCAGGGCTATCCTCTGTGAGCCTAATGAAAGAACCACTATCCAGCAGGTTCTCTTGCCGTGGTGGACGCAGTCTGTCCGTGTATTCTTATGAACAGCCATGCGGAGTGCTACATTTCCCATACAGCAGCTGGTGGAAAACAGGAGCTGAGGTTTAGTAACACAAACCCTATGCGTTGAAGCTTCTTAGCTCACACTTTCATAAATATTTGGGAGCTCACCTGCTTTAACATGGTGCCCTCAATCAGATGGGTTTCTACACTAAATGTTATAGTTGTACAGTGCCTTGCGAAAGTATTCGGCCCCCTTGAACTTTTCAACCTTTTGCCACATTTCAGGTGTCAAACATAAAGATATAAAATTTTAATTTTTTGGTGAAGAATCAACAAGTGGGACACATTTGTGAAGTGGAACGAAATTTATTTGATATTTTAAACTTTTGTAAATAAACTGAAAAGTGGGGCGTGCAAAATTATTTGGCCCCCTTAAGTTAATACTTTGTAGCGCCACCTTTTGCTGCGATTACAGGTGCAAGTCACTTGGGGTAGGTCTCTATCAGTTTTGCACATCGAGAGACTGAAATTCTTGCCCATTCTTCCTTGGCGCACAGCTGGAGCTCAGTGAGGTTGATGAAAGCGTTTGGAACAGCTG
Organism: Phyllomedusa bahiana; assembly: GCA_025379985.1. NCBI lineage: Eukaryota > Metazoa > Chordata > Amphibia > Anura > Hylidae > Phyllomedusa > Phyllomedusa bahiana. Next base: position 43,617 of record JAODAL010016523.1, read on the forward strand.
AGCTCATGAGGTTGGATGAGAGTGTTGTGAACAGCTGGAGCTCAGTGAGGTTGGATGGAGAGCGTTTGTGAACAGCTGGAGCTCAGTGAGGTTGGATGGAGAGCGTTTGTGAACAGCAGTTTCAGCTCTTCACAGATTCTCATGGATTCAGGTCTGGACTGTGACTTGGCCATTCTAACACCTGGATACAGTTATTTGTGAACCTTCCATTGTAGATGTTGCTTTATGTTTGGGATCATTGTCTTGTTGGAAGATAAATCTCCGTCTCAGTCTCAGGTCTTTTGCAGACTCCAACAGGTTTTCTTCCAGAATGGTCCTGTATTTGGCTCCATCCATCTTCCATAATATTGCACGCCCCACTTTTCAGTTTTTTATTTTTTACAAAAGTTTAAAATATCCAATAAATTTCGTTCCACTTCACAATTGTGTCCCACTTGTTGTGATTCTTCACAAAAAAATTATAATTTTATATCTTTATGTTTGAAGCCTGAAATGTGGCAAAAGGTTGAAAAGTTCAAGGGGGCCGAATACTTTCGCAAGGCACTGTATGTATTTAAGTTAGAGAAGATCTGTTGTTCTCCTGTAAGACTAGACCTACAACCTGTACGTGTTATCGGTATAAAAGTAACATGGCAGAAACCAAGTGCACCAGGGAGTCAAAGTCTTAGCATGTCTGTCACACAACTCTCTTTTTAAAAGTCATTGGTGAGTTACAGAAGCAACCATGTGGTTTGCAGTTTCCATAACTACCCATAAGCTGTAATGGAGATTGCTGTGTATAGGAATAACGTCCATCCCATTTCTTCTTTCTTTTGCGGCGTAACCCTGGGCACAACAGGAAACTTTAAAATAACCCTTTGCAATCTTGAAATGATGGATTAGTTATGTCCTTGAGACTGCAAAACCAGTTATGCAAACCAATGGTTAGGTAGTCCTCCCTAGTAGAGCAGCAGCATTTAGTCCTATGATAATATCACTGTATAGAGCCCTGTCCATAGCAGCACTCCCTAATCTCATGATGATATTATTATTTTATTATTATTATCATTTATTTTAAAGCGCCATTGATTCCATGGCGCTGTACATCTGAGGGGGGTTACATACATAATGTCAAGTGAGTACAATAATAACGATGAGTGACTTACAACTTGCACAACAGAGGGAGAGAGGGCCCTGCCCGTGAGGGCTTACAATCTACAATGAGGAGGTAAGAGACAGGAGGTGAGGGGCAGACATGTTTGTAGGGCAGTACAGTAGCAGCAGGGTTATTGTAGGTTATAGGCAATCCTGAAGAAATGGGTTTTCAGGTTGCTTTTGAAGTTAGTGAGAGTGGAAGAAAGTCTGATATGTTGGGGTAGTGCGTTCCAGAGTGTGGGGTAAGCACGAGAGAAGTCTTGGAGACGGTTGTGTGAGGAGCTGATAACAGAAGAACAGAGAAGAAGGTCCTGTGAGGAGCGAAGATTTCTTGAGGGGAGATATCTGGAGACTAAGGCAGAGATGTATGGAGGGTACAGGTTATGGAGAGCCTTGTACGTCAGGGTTAACAACTTGAACCGAATTCGCTGGGCAATTGGTAGCCAGTGAAGGGATTGGCAGAGGGGAGAGGCAGAGGAGTAGCGAGGAGAGAGGTGGATAGCAGAGTTGAGAGTGGTTTGAAGGGGAGCAAGAGTGTTAGATGGGAGGCCACAGAGAAGGATGTTGCAGTAGTCTAGGCAGGAGATGACAAGGGCATGGATGAGCATTTTTGTAGTGTCATAGTTGAGGAATGAGCGGATGCAAGAGATGTTTTTCAGGTGGAGGTGGCAGGCAGAGGTGAGAGTTTGGATGTGTGGTTTGAAGAACAGAGCGGAGTCGAGGATTACCCCAAGGCAGCGGACTTGTGGAACAGGTGAGAATGTAGAGCCGTTGACTGAGATAGAGAGATCAGGTGGAGGGATGGAGGTGGACGGTGGAAAGATGATGAATTCTGTTTTCTCCACATTTAGTTTTAGGAGACGGGAGGAGAAAAAGGAGGAAATGGATGATAGACAGTCTGGGATCCGGGAGAGAAGGGAGGCAACATCTGGGCCAGAGATGTAGAGTTGTGTGTCGTCAGCATTGGTAGTGAAAGCCATGTGAAGCTATGAGCTGACCCAGACCAAGAGTGTAGATAGAAAAGAGTAAAGGACCCAGGACTTGACCCCTGGGGGACACCAACAGAGAGAGGTCAGGGGGAGAAGGTTGAGCAAGAATGAGAGATGCTGAATGTCCAATCAGTGAGGTAGGAGGAAATCCAGGAAAGGGCTAAGTCCGTGGTGCAGAGGGAGGAGAGGATTTGTGGCAGGAGGGAATGGTCGACAGCAGGGCCGGGACAAGGCATTTTGGTGCCCTAGGCAAGTACAGCCAATGGCGCCCCCCCTCGCTCCCCAAAAAATTGCATCCGCCCCCTAATTCCTCTCGCCCCTGCACCCGTTACTCTGTCCCCTGCACCACTCTGTCCCCTGCACCACTCTGTCCCCTGCACCAGTTACTCTCTCCCCCCTGCACCAGTTACTCTCTCCCACTTCGTAACTTCTTACCAGTCATACCTGCGCCCAGGGGCGTTGCTAGGATCCTAAAACATCCGGGGCCTGGGCCCTCTGTGTTACTTTGTGCTCAGTAGGGCTGGGTTCACACGGAATTTTTCACGACACATAGTGAACAGCAGCGTATATTGTTACATAGAAAAACCTTCTGTTCCTGTCACTAATTTTCTGCATATTCCACATAGCTCCCGTCCATCACCTCAGCAGTCACTGCACAATGAAAATCAGCCCTGACAAATCTGCTTTTACAAAACCACTCACCTCCATAAGACAGTGTAATACCCCTAAATAACCGTCACTAAATAATCCACCGATACATGGAGCAAATCTACCAGACAAATGATTGTTACTAAAAAAAAAAACCCTACAAAACCAAGACCAAAACTATTACTACTTAAAGATCAAATAATCCTGCCAGACCCTGACCGAACGCAACCCCCACATGTGACTATCAGCTGTACACAGCCTCTGATTATATATACCACCGCCATACAGTGACCAGATAGTGGTAGATACTAGTTGTATGTAGATGCTCTGCAGACATATAAGTGATGACACTGCAGTTACATTTAGTGACTCACAGGAGACGTCTTTTCTGATCAGCGTCGTTCACTTTCCCTTTTCTTCTCCATCCGGTTCACACCTTCATGCTGATTTCTCCCGGCCAATACTCGTCCCTGAGGATTTGGACAAAAATATCTTAGAATCCTCACATTTCAAGCAACTCCTTACTTATAGGTATATACGTCCCCTCAGATAGGAAGCTATATAGGTCCCTGCAGTTAGACAGGTATATATGTCCCCTCAATTAGGCAGGTATATATAAGTCCCCATCAATTAGGCAGGTATATATATATATATATATATATATATATATATATATATATATATATGTCTCCTCAAATCAGGCAGGTATATAGATATTGTACCCTTAGACAAGCAATATAAATATAGGGTCACTCAGGCAGGTATATAGGGGCACACAGGCAGGCATATAGGGGCCGTCAGGCAGGCATATAGGGGCACTGAGGCAGGCATATAGGGGCACTGAGGCAGGCATATAGGGGGCACACAGGCAGGCATATAGGGGCACACAGGCAGGCATATAGGGGCACACAGGCAGGCATATAGGGGCACACAGGCAGGCATATAGGGGCACTGAGGCAGGCATATAGGGGGCACTGAGGCAGGCATATAGGGGCACACAGGCAGGCATATAGGGGGCACACAGGCAGGCATATAGGGGGCACACAGGCAGGCATATAGGGGGCACACTGGCAGGCATATAGGGGGCACACTGGCAGGCATATAAGGGGCACACAGGCAGGCATATAGGGGACACTGAGGCAGGTAAAAATAACAACATTTATACTCACCTTACTTGTTTCCCGGCCGCGCGCTCCTCTTCTGCGGGACACTGGCAACGTCATCACGTCGCCAGCACCGGGACGCTCCTCCGGCAGCTCCTCGGGCGCACAGCCTATGACGGAGGAGAGGCAGCGGCGCGATTACATCACTTCATCGCGACGCTGCCCAGCTCAGCAGCACGGGGCTGCGGTGGGTCCTCAGCGCTGTGAGGACCCGGCGGCCCCGCTGTGTCGAACCCGGAGCCGGTCCGACAATGTCTGTGGAGCAGGGAGCGCTCGCTCTCTGCTTCACAGAAGCCCGCAGCTGTTTGTGCGTCCAGAGGACAGCTAAAGAGGCCGACGGCGCTCCAGGCCCATGGCAGCGGCCTGGAGCCCGGCGAGGTTCGGGGCCGCTGACTGCGCCCCTTAGGGACAGGCAGAGGTAGGAGCCCTAGGCGATCGCCTACCTCTGCCTACCCATCGTCCCGGCCCTGGTCGACAGTGTCAAAGGCAGAGGACAGGGCAAGAAGGGGAAGGACAGAGTAATGGCGTGAGGCTTTAGCAGTTGCTAGGTCATTGGTGACCTTGTTAGGGCGGTTTCGGTAGAGTGGTGGGGTCGGAAACCAGATTGCAGTGGGTCAAGAAGAGAGTTGGAGGAGAGGTGGGAGGACAGTTGAAGATAGACGTGTTGCTCGAGGAGTTTGGAGGCAAAAGGGAGCAGTGAGATGATATCACTGTATAGAGCCCTGTCCATAGCAGCATTCCCTAATCTCAAATGATCATAAGAGCCCTGCCATACACATTCCCAATCCTAATCCACTCTCCCGCTTTTGGTCCCGCTAATGGGGGTCCCCCGCCACCCCGGGAGAGTTGGCGAACCTCCCGCCGCCAGCAGGGAGGCAACAAAGGGGGCATCTACCTGACAACAAAGGGGGCATCTACCGGGCTACAAAGGGGGCATCACCTGGCTACAAAGGGGACATCTACCTGACTACAAAGGGGACATCTACCTGGCTACAAAGGGGACATCTACCTGGCTACAAAGGGGGCATCTACTGACATACAAAGGCGGCATCTACCTGACTGAAAGGGGCCATCTACCTGACTAAAAGGGGGCCATCTACCTGGCTATAATGGGCACTACCTGTCTTACAATGGAGGCCTCTTACCGGTGGCTTTTTAAGGGGCTCTACCTGGCTATAAGAGGGCTCTACCTGGCTACAAAGGGGGCTCTACCTGGCTACAAAGGGGGCACTACCTGGCTACAAAGGGGGCACTACCTGGCTACAAGGGGGCATCTACCTGGCTGCAAGGGGGCATCTACTTGGCTGCAAGGGGGCATCTACCTGGCTACAAGGGGCATCTACCTGCCTGTAAGGGGCACTACCTGGTTATGGGGGGCTACAACCTGGCTATAAGGGCACTACCTGGCTTTCTTCCAAAGCCGTTATGCAGTTTGGTGGAGTGGGGTGTGGCTTTTTGAAGGGGTGTGGCAGACCAACAAGATTCTTTCAAGACCAACAAGATGGACGTGTCCATGCAAATTTTTTGCCGCGGCGCCCTCTTCGATCGCCTGCTTTTCCACTTTCAAGAGTTGGCAAGTATGCCCTAATCTCATCATGAGATCACTGTATAGAACCATGTCCATAGCAGCATTCCCTAATCTCATCATGAGATCACTGTATAGAGCCCTGTCCATAGCAGCATTCCCTAATCTCATCGATATCACTGTATAGAGCCCTGTCCATAGCAGCATTCCCTAATCTCATGCGATATCACTGTGTAAGAGCCTGTCCATAGCAGCATTCCCTAATCTCATGATGATATCACTGTATAGAGCCCTGTCCATAGCAGCATTCCCTTATCCCATGATGATATCACTGTATAGAGCCCTGTCCATAGCAGCATTCCCTAATCTCATGCGATATCACTGTATAGAGCCCTGTCCATAGCAGCATTCCCTAATCTCATGATGATATCACTGTATAGAGCCATGTCCATAGCAGCATTCCCTAATCTCATGATGATATCACTGTATAGAGCCATGTCCATAGCAGCATTCGCTAATCTCATGCGATATCACTGTATAGAGCCCTGTCCATAGCAGCATTCCCTAATCTCATGATGATATCAGTGTATAGAGCCCTGTCCATAGCAGCATTCCCTAAACTCATCATGAGATCACTGTATAGAGCCCTGTCCATAGCAGCATTCCCTAATCTCATGCGATATCACTGTATAGAGCCCTGTCCATAGCAGCATTCCCTAATCTCATGCGATATCACTGTATAGAGCCCTGTCCATAGCAGCATTCCCTAATCTCATGATGATATCACTGTATAGAGCCCTGTCCATAGCAGCATTCGCTAATCTCATCATGAGATCACTGTATAGAGCCCTGTACATAGCAGCATTCGCTAATCTCATGCGATATCACTGTATAGAGCCCTGTCCATGGCAGCATTAGCTAAACTTTTGATGTCGAAATGAGAAGACAAACACTCCCGGCGCTGCTAATCAACCAGTCATTCACTATAATATTCCGTGTTCCCCTGTGAAACGATAATATTTTCAAATGACGCTGCGGTGCTCAGTGGTAAAGACGGTCCCAAATGTAATCTTCAACGGAAGTGAGAATAGGATCCACGGCACTCACCATGTCGTAAAAACTTCTCCTTTATTAAAGCGTATGCAGCATGTGGAGGGACAGAACAGCAGACACGTCCTCACAAACTATCGGCATGTAGCCCATTCCATAATCTCTGGATGATGTCACTGTATAGTGCTGTGCATGTAGCCCTATTACCGAATACCATGATGATTGTAATAAACCATGTACGGAACCCGATTTCTAATCTCTTGATGTTACTGTATAGTGCTATGCATGTGGCGGTATTCTTGGTTTTCTTAATGATGTCGCTGTGTGATGCATGTGGCGGTATTCTTGGTTTTCTTGATGATGTCGCTGTGTGATGCATGTGGCGGTATTCTTGGTTTTCTTAATGATGTCACTGTGTGATGCATGTGGCGGTATTCTTGGTTTTCTCGATGATGTCTCTGTGTGATGCATGTGGCGGTCTTCTTGGTTTTCTTGATGATGTCGCTGTGTGATGCATGTGGTGGTCTTCTCTTATCTAATGACAACATCAATTTGACCCACTATGCAGCTTAACTCTCGTAGGGATTCTGAACCTCTGGTATCAAAATTGGCGAAGGAGGGGAGCCCTAATGTCTTCCAGTTTATTCTGTACTTAAAGGGGTTGTATCATTACAAAGATCATGTCTCAGATTATGGGGACAGTAAAAATAAGCACTTTTGTAATTGGTTTGCATTCCCTCTGTCACTTGGTTTAGCAGATATGAGCTTTTCTGTGAATCTGTATTCTGTTTCTGCTGCTGCTGGTCGGGACACGCCCCCTGGACCGTTCCCGCCCCCCCCAGACACGCCCCGTGCACTGTGATTGGCAGGCTGACATTTCATTCAGCCTGTTGGGACACGCCCCCAGACAGGAAACACCCCGGGCATGCCCCTGTGCTGCGATTGACTGTCTGCACACTGTGTTTTCTCCCCTCTGAGCTGTTGAAACTGAAAGTAAAACATCTATGTGAGAGGGCTGCTGGCTGTATACTCATCTCCCAGCACTAAGGTGAATGATCTGGGTAATTACTGACTGTTTAACTCATAGATCCCCTCATATAACACAGTGCTACATCCTATGCTTCCTCCATATAACACAGTCTTAGTCCCCTGTCTGATAACAGAGGGAGAGAGGGCAGTGTGCATTCCTCACATGTGTTTCATCAGTTTAGGCTGACTGTATAACTGCTTATAGCAGAGCAAGGAGCTTGTGGAGCCTGGAGATGAAGGCTCTGCAGACAAGAGATCACTGCAGGAGGCTACATAGCTGTCCAGACATCCTTCCTCTTCTCCTGCTTCACACACAATGATGATGTCACAGGTCTTCAGTGAGGAGAGACACGCCTGCTGAGAGAAGAGACTCGCCCCTGGATTTCATACTCAATCTCATAAATTTAGCTCAACAGCATGAACAGTTCAAACGATACAACCCCTTTAACCTGTGAATATTGGACAGATCTTTTTCATAGTTTTCATGGTTGTCAAAAACAGAAAATTAAGTTTCGCAGCCGTGGTTCCAGGCCACTTTGACTTTTAGGCAATGTTCACACGGCTTATTGCCGGTGTAATTGTGGGGCCGGATTTCGCCCCGCAATTACGCCGGCAGCCGTGCAGCGGGAGCGGGGGGGCGGCAGCTCGCCAGCCCCATAGACACTCATTATTCACGGCGCATACACACCGTAAATAATGTGCATGTCACTTTCTCCCCCCGCGGCGGATTCGCCGAGCAGGGAGGAGAGACAGAATCCATAGTTCTCTATGAGAACTGTGGATTACCGTAATGACAGGGACGGATTCCAGCCGTATTGCAGCGCAAATACGGCGCGCAGTACGGCTCCAATCAGTCCCAGAATAAGCCGTGTGAACGAGGCCTTACACAAAACATAATAACGCTGATTATTTAAGTCCATGCTGATCTGATGTTAATGACAGTCTTTCTGGAGACTGCTGCCAGTGCAGCGTACATCTGTGTATATGATGTACGCATGAAATGAGATATTAGGGACATCTTTACTCATTGGTCTCCATGGGCACTGCTGGGTAGGTTCTCTGCAGATACCTGCGTATCACACAAACAAGAAAACCATTTCTGTGAAACTTTAGTGTCGGAAAGTTTCTCCATAGAGAAATAAAGATTGATAGAAATAAATACTTTGCCGGCTTCGCCGCTTTTGCTTTATTACACGACGGTTTTCTGCTTTTGTTACTTTCAAAACTCAGTCGGAGGCTTATGAGAAAAAAATGTTTAACATTCTGTCCCATTAGACAAAAAGATCTTCCGCCTTTGTTGTTCTGAATAAGACCATTTCTTTTTCTTATACCCAGTGAGAGATAACGGAGAGAACAGAGCGATCCTCATACTGCAGAGATAGAATAAACCACTGCCTGACCTGTGCTAGAAGGGCGACGCCTTCAATCACTGAGGAGGCAAAGGGGCCTGCACTGATTTAGTACATAGGAACTTACGGTTTGCCAGAGAATTGTGGTTTTGTATTAACTTGCATATAGGAAAATGTTTTCCTCCTACTAATCTTACAAATAGTTCAACAATTCATTGGGTTCTAGCGACTGCTGTGTTGCTCCTGCTCCCATTGCAGCGCACTGTGGACCGGACTTTAAAGGGTCTCACTGTAAGGCAGGGGTCTGCAACGTCGACTCTCCGGCTGTTGGGAAACTACAACTCCCATCATGCATTTCTATAATCTATATCAGTGGGCATGATGGGAAATGTAGTTTCCCCACAGCCAGAGAGCCGACGTTGCAGACCCCTGCTGTAAGGGGGATGGGGAGGTTTATCAAGAAAACCCTTTTTGTAAGCAGAAGCTCAGCTGTTATCGTCTGAAAAAAGATTGAGGGGTTGTCTTCATGAGAAATGCCTTTCAAAGGGTGTCTCACTACAAAGATTATCTTTCAACATGTAGGATCAGGTAATTGAAACAGGGGTGTTCACGTAGACCAAGGTTGGGAAGGAGGAAGATTGAGAAAGCACAGCAAAGGATTCTGGGACTTATTCAAGCCGTCATTTCGGGACGGATTTCGCCGAGCGGGGAGGAGAGACGAAATCCACAGTTCTCTATGAGAACTGTGGATTACCGTAATGGCTGGCACGGATTCCAGCCGCAGCAGTACGGCACGCAATACGGCTGGAATCCGTGCCCGAAATAAGCCGTGTGAACGGCCTTTACAGGGTAAAAGGGAGAGGCTTATAAACAGGAAATGCTGCTGCTCAGAGCGAAGGCTACATACAAAACAGGAAATGCACATCACAGGGAGATGAATTAAGACTTTTGACATTTGAGATATCTTTCCTGTTTTCTTCCTTTCGTTTTTTTTTTTTTTATTTATTGAATAAAATTTCCTATAGGGATGAAATTCTACGTTTATGATTAATTTTATCTATGTCTTTGTTTGTTGGGGTTTTTTTTGCTGCCATATTGGTCTTTTTTTTTTTTTTCTTTTTTGCCTGACAACCCCCTTAGGTAATACATTCTAACTGCTGATCAAGTGTGATCATATGCAGATTTAGCATTAGTTCGCATGACTGGTGAATAATGTTGATCAATCTGATCGAAGAAAGTCTCGATCTCGCGATCGCGAAAAGTTAAAAGCGAGTCGATTTTTACGGCTTTACTCAGGAAATAATATGGTTAGAAGACCACAATTACCTCCCTTCCTTGTTGATTCTGCAGACCCAAACTTAGGTTACCATAGGGTTTGCTCGTGATCTAAGTAAAGTTGATTAAAGTTTGAGGAAGAAGGAGTCAGAGTTATTCCATTTGGGACCATATTGCCACTGTTTACACAAACTCGATTTCCAAAAAATTGTCACACTTTGGTAATGTAAAGAAAACAGTAATGCAATAAGAAGGAAATCTGTTATAGCCATATTTTATCCACAAGAGAACTTAGAGCACGTCAGGAGCTGAAAGTTAGTTCCCATTTCATTTAAAAAAATTAAGTAATTTAGAAATTGATGGCAGCAACACATCTCATAAAAGTTAGGACATGGTTACCTAAAGAATGGAAAAGTAAGTGGTTCTAATGAAAATCAGTTGAAGAATTAATTTTGATCATGTTAGAAAGACCTAGGGCGACATGTAACATTAGGGCTGCGCCATTTTTTTTGGTGTATTTTTCACCAAAAAACTGTTGATGCCCTATTCTCTATATAAGTGAACTGTAGTCCAGCAAAACTAGGCACATTATATTCCAGGCACGACACATTTGAATGCGCCTAATGCAGGCGCATCAAATATGCTAGCAATGATATGCTATGCGCCTAGTTTAGGCACATCAATTATACTATACAAGGTATAGTTGCTATGGGCAACAAAGAAAGTTTTACACCTAGACAGTTTTCATACATGTGACCCTAAGTGTCTATATGTAGCTGATGCCTATCATTAGGTTCGATCAGATTATGTGGGCTGGGGCCATGTTTGAGGCATGAGTTCTATTTTGGGTCAAGACAGTAGGTGCTGTCCAAATAATATGACACCCATATGACTATGATTACTACATATCATAGCCATATGGATGTCCTCTTATTTGGAAAGTGGCTGCTACTATCATCCTGGTAATTTTGCCTGCATTGCCACTAGGTCTTTAACTATTGTTTTTGTGTCCCCTGAGGAACGCTTTTATTTTTGAAGGGAGAAACGCGTTGGAACTTTTTTTTTTTTCTTCCACAGATTCTCTATTCCAAGGGCCACTTCTTATTGGGCATATATATTGTTTTTCCAGATTTAGTTTATTTTAGCGTTTCTCCTAAAGTGGGGCCGCTCTTGTCGGGGCAACTACCCCACTATTAGGTAGGGTTTTATAGGGTAGCAGCAGCATTTGATTAGGGATAATTGTATCTGAGTAGAGGCCAACACCATACATCCCTTTGATCTATTGGTATATTGCCCTTATTTTTGTTTTTCTTATGGACTGTGTATCATTGTGGAATGTACTTTAGGAAGAATTGTTGTTGGTACTTCATGGTCATCGAATCGTGATTGGCCCTTGACCCATGATTGTGTATCTTTCAGGGTTATTTTAATGAGATTTATTAAATGTCATGTTTTGTTGGGTTTAAATACTTTCGAAGAGACTTGATTTTGGAATACCTGATTGAATATAGTTTTTTGCAATTATTTGTCACGACAGGACAAGGATAATATGGTCACCACACCCTAATTGGCTAAATCCACCACCATCACCAGATCTACTGAACCAAAATTAGATCACTTTAGGGTTTTGTGGGGGATCTAAGTTTGGTGTCTAAAATGGGCTATCTTGCCACAATATCTAACTGCCTTTAAGAGAGAAGAAAATCCTTACACATGAAGATACTGTCTTAATGGTAGTTATTATTACCCAAACTTATGATACAAACTTGTGGAATTCACATCAAGCTTTATGCACCGTTCACAAGTAGCTGATGACAGAGCTCGAAACCAACAACCAAGGTGCGGTAGTGTCATAACATCTCGAGAACAGATAGTGCACCCATGAGTATTAATCATATGGTTCACATAAGATGGGCTTAATGATATTGAAAAGTTCATTTTACTAGATGATGTGTGAAAGCTACTCCTAGTTTGTCAAGTAATCCTCTTAGAGCATAAATCAAAGTGGGGCTTAATATTTAATTACACTGCGGGGGTTTTAAGAAGTGGTCCACAAATCAATGTGCTGCCGGGAAGCAGTCCAGCTTGTGCAAAATTAAAAATGTGCTGCATGTAGAATGCCACAAATTCTGCAGCCGAAGCCTGAGCATTATCCAGTCTTCTAATGATTAGTTCACACAATAAAAAATTCAGAAGTCCTCATTTTTCAGTGGTTAAAAAAAATATAATATTTCCATCCTGTTTTGCATTCACCAGCCGTAGAAGTCTTGCAGTGGTGGGGGACGTCTGTGTTGTTCTAATCCCCTTGATACATTTTATCAGGACACTTCAGGTTCTGTAATTTTCTAGTTAACTGGTGCATGAAAAATATGGGTCAAAATACTGGCATTTCCGTAAAAAAAAAAATTACACTTTGTATAAAATGAAGCTTTACGTTATGAATTGAAGATTATGCAACCGTAAATTCATAGACGCGTCACTGCTATTAAATGATACCAAAATTCACTTTATCAGCAGCTCCCGGAACAGCTGCTAATGTACATTTCATGTCTGGTTATGGTTCATATATGAAGTTGTGCCTGCTGCCATTTTTCAGCACATGGGGCATGGAAGGACATTAGAGTATTCTACTTTGGTTTGGGAATCTATGCAAACTAGTAGAGTTTTGAACTGAATATGATTATGGTAATATTTTCATTTACTCTTAAAGGGGTTGCCCAACTACCCTCAAAAATGTAAAGATAGCAGCCACGTGTATAAACTAGCAAAACAAAATTTACTTACCTTTTTAACCAGTTCCTGACCGGGCCATTTTCCTCCCTTCCTGACCAGCTAGATTTTCCTTTTCCTTAGCACAGTCCATTTTGAATGCTGTAGCACTTTCTTGCACTCTGTTATTTTACACATTTTTTCACCTTTTATCCATGATATGTTAGGCGTTATCTTTGTAATTTTATATTAGTTTTTTTTCCTATAGAATGAGGGTAAATAATTAAAACAAAGTCTTTCGCATTTTTATTGGGTTTTTTTTAATAGCGAAAGTGGTGCTAAAATAAGTTTTGTAATTATATATAGGTGGTATAAAGTGTTAGGGTGGCGCTAAAAGTTGTGATTTGGGCTGTTAATGTTTTTTTTTTTTTACATAAGGTATTACTTGTGTATGTGCATGGTTTTTTTTAGGACATGTTTACATGGCGCGTTGGATCCGTATTGGATCTGAAAACCGCATTTAAAAGCGCTACATAAATCGCATTCAACATTCAGGTGCCTGTTTGGATGTGTTCTGGCAGCAGCAGAAACACACCCTATAGTTTTAAATAGTGTGCCTGCTGCGTCAAACGGATCAAGATTTGACATATCAATTCTTTGAACGGATCCGAAAGACGCATTGGCGATCACTTGTCTGAACACCGATGCATGTTTTACATTGAAAGCAATGTATATCACACTGCGCATTGTTAGACGTGTGTTTGGATCCGTTTAGGGTCCAAAACATGGATCCAAACACGCATCTAAAAACGTATTAAAAAATACCCTAAATGTTATTTTATTTTAGATATTCTGTCCCCCATAAGGTCAGAAATAGACTTCTGGGAGTTTTTTTTGCACATAAATTATTATTTTTTTTTAATACCTGATTTCCACTGTAACTGGGGCTTGTGTATTGACAACCCCAGTTATAGGTGAAAAACTTGATAAAACAGCGCACTGTACTGACTGCAGAGCCCTGACTGTTACATGACTTCCGGAGCAGGATATTCTGCAGAGCTTCGTATATACAGTGATCAGGAAGGCAGGGATGGTAACAAGCCGTCCCTACCTTCTTAGTGAAGGGCCAGATAATGCTGACAGCCAGCTCTAACCCTAGCAGCTGTACAATTAGTTCCAAACCATCTTTGCAGAGATAAACCGCCACCGCCTGGACATTTAAAGGAGTTGTCTCGCTACAAGGATTGCTTTTTATGTTAAAGATCTTTGCAATATATGTCCATTAACAGTGTCCTACCTATTCCTAGATATCCCCTCGTGTATGGGCTGCTTCAGCTCCTCAGGTCACTATAGCTACAGACCTGTTTGATCCCTCATGATAGGCTGCAAGCACTGGTTGCTATAGCTACAGACCTGGCTTCTACTGCAGCCTAGTGGAAGCCATTAAACACGGCCCTGAATTCAAAGTGAAACCAAGAAAACAGGACTGAAGTAAGATGAATCAATGTAGTGAAAAAAACCCTTTAAAGTCAACGGGGGGCCAGCAAATAATTAAGCAACCTACAATCCAGCATTAAAGCTCTGGAGATATTTCTGGTCTTTGTTTACACATGCGGTTATGTTGGCATCACTGTTCAGTGATGGGTATAATGTTGTCTATGGTACATTGACTGGCTATGACCACTAAAGCCAAGTATTGGCCTTCCCAATCATGTGCTATTCCATCACCTTTCCCATCACCGGTGATGCCAAAAGAACAGCATATGACCCCAAAAACCACTGACTGGCTGCAGTTATCTTGTGCCCTCCACATGTAAACAAAGACCAGAGAGAGCTCCAGTGTTCTATTGATGGATCTGCAATAGCTTCAAAAGAGGGGTATTTTCTATTTTACTAGATTTTATACAAGTGACTGCTATTTATTTAGTTATTTTAGTTGGCGGGGGGTTGGACGACTCCTTTGAACTTTATTTTTGTGTCTACTTATCACAGACCACCCCTTTATTATGAGACCGCCAGTATGGAAGTTGTGATTGACTGCTCTTTACCCCTGCTTCACCACCTATATGACATGTAGAATTACAAATGAGTTTTCATCTAGGTTTGTTAGCAGCTCTCTTCTCCGACTTATAAAAGAGAGGCCTGAGCTGTGGACCCCCCTCTATGACATCTATATACCCTAGTAAGGCAAATGGAAAGGGGTTGTCAAAATTAGACAACTCCTTTAGAGAGTACCTGTTACCTCTCCTGGTCTCCGTTTTAGTAAATAATTTCATTGCCCATGAAATAAATTTAGTATCATCTTTTGTATAGAGTTCTACATTGTGATTGTTCCAGCTTCCAGCAGCTCTATCTATTCTATATAATCTATATTACGTATTAGCCCTAAATTTCTTTACTCTCCATTTTCAATTATTTGAAGTGATGTTTTTGGGACTTCAAAACCAACTAACAGTTTTCCATAGAGTTATGTTTTCAGCTTACAATGGACGCCCCAGAACCAATTTATATTGTAACTTGAGGGACTGCTGTATTTTTTAATCTGAATGATGCCATTAAAAGTAAAAAAAATACTACCTTGAGCTGCTGCTAGGGGAGCATTGATGTTTACTGCATACTGCTTTATTACGGTGTTTGCTATCAGCTTCAGCTAGCGGTGGGTGCAGGAACATAAGAGCTTAGCTGTACAAGGATTAGTCCCAGATTGGTCCTGCAGGATCTGCTTCCACAGACATGGATGCCAGTACCCCGCTTCGGTGCGAGGTCACCGAAGGGGTGCTCCCGTGCACAACCTAAGACACCAAATGGTGATAATATTTCTTATGTTATTTCTGCTTTCTCATCTCTTATCTTGAGGGGTAGGGGTTTGAGGGCCATAAGGAAACATTCATTTTTGATAAATTACACAATTTACAAAGATAAATTGTGTTTGCTACTGGTACAGATCAGGAATTAGGGAATTCTCAGTCTTTGCAGGAAATTATACATTCTGTTTTAGTGCCAATCATATTATAAAAATATATCAAGAAACTGGTTTGCCAAAATGTTCTACTTATTTAGGTTCTAAAAAACAAAAATGATGTTTAAAAGGGTTTTGCCACAAAGTCATTTCATACCTGCTTTATCCAGCTTCAGGTCTCCGTGTGTGTGTGATTTATTTGAACTGCATATCATGTGACCCCATAGACTGACATCACCATTCCTCTCCCCACAGTGTTCTCACTCTAGTCAAGCAAAGGTCTGTTTATGAAAAGAGCTATAAGTAGTTACAAAGTAGCTGAGTGGTTAGAACCTCTGCCTTCCAATATTGGGGTCCTAGGTTCAAATCTCTGCAGGAGCCAAACATATAGCTTTTTTTGCTTTCAACGCACATACCTGACAGAGTTTTTTTTTTTCATTTTGCATTCTTTGACCAATTACTAAGGATTACAGAGGACAGGAGTAGAATGACAGCACCTGGGGTTGAACACTCGCTCAGCAGGGAGTGTGTGTGATTACTAGGCAGGGAAGAGACTGACAGTAGCTTCAGTGGTGGTGTATGAGCATGTGCGGCAAGACTGAGGAGCTGTTATCAATGGTCGTATCCCTTGGAGATGAGCTGTACAATATGGATCACTAAGGGAGCAGCTAAAACAAAAATGGTACAGAATTTTTAAGAATGATGAAAATATTTATTATTTAATTTGCAAGTATTAAACCGGTCTCATGGGATATGCCATTACTTACTGATCATGAGGGATCCCAATAATGCTTAGAATAAAAAGTCCTAAGTGCTACAAAGTGTTTTCATGTACATTGACTTTGCAGTAGAAAAAAATCCTAAGGGCTTGGAGGCCTTTGTTCTCTAGGCTGGTGTAGATACAAGTCCGACCCCACTGTAACGGCATAGTGTAGTGATACACCAGAACATTACCAGATGGGAATACCACTTTAAAAGGGTTTTGTCCACAAGGCTACAGGAGTAAAAGAAGCTACAAGTAAACATTTTACTAGAAGATTTGATAAATCCCCCAGTTGTCTGTCCAAACAGTGACTTTCTTCCAAAGATTTCTGCAGAGTATGGGAATATGGAGGCTGGTACATATCCAATAACTTGTGTAATGAGATATTCCTTTCTAGTGCCCTGTAAAAAGTGAAAGGAACATTAGCTCCACACCGTGTAAGTTTAATTAGAACAAGGCAAGGAAATGAACCTCATTGTAAACTATAGGCTCGTCTATTCTCATACAGTGTTTATTGAGTTTGTGGACATCTCTTTATTGCAGTCAATCCATATGCAGTTCATTCATGCATTGTGCTCAATGGAGGAAAAATCAATTCTGTTCCTATATTTAGTGTCATAATGATACAGCTATATTGTAACATCAAGCCAAGCTATTAGTTTACTTCCAGAAGACATGATGGGAGCAGGGTGCAGGCTAGAAGACGGACATGTGTATAATGAAAATGTGGAATGAATGGCAATATAACGAATAGTTTCAGAGGCCCCTTAGCCACAGTTGTGTAATGGCC
Source organism: Phyllomedusa bahiana (assembly GCA_025379985.1). Taxonomy (NCBI): domain Eukaryota; kingdom Metazoa; phylum Chordata; class Amphibia; order Anura; family Hylidae; genus Phyllomedusa; species Phyllomedusa bahiana. Next base: position 61,000 of record JAODAL010016523.1, read on the forward strand.
TTTAGAACAATTTTTGCTTAAGATGAAAATGAGTGAAGTAAATAGAAGTTTGCTAAACTAGAGCAGCAGGCATGAAAATGTATGGTAGTTACATGCACTACATCTTCCTCTGAATAGATGAGCGCTACACAGCGAAGCTGTTACTACATTTGTACAAGCAGGGAATGTTATCTACTAACCTCATAAACCCCTGATGAGTCGCCATCAAAAAGCTGGGAATGAACTGAGAATAATGTATGTATTGATACTATTTTTAATGTATAGTGTATAGGGTGACTAGTGAGAGCCTCCATAAGGTGGGGGCGTCCTTATCAGGACAGTACCCCTGCCAGTTAGGAGGGGTGTAATAGGGTCTGGTTCACGGACTTATTCTATTCCCATATTGCATGAAGATTACCAAAATGAACCATTACAGGCTGGGATGGTTATATCTGTCATGTGAGTGTGCAATATGTGCTGATTGACACCTTGTATGGCTAACTTTCTGTCCCTCTATGTGACATTGTTCCCAATGGTTACTCTTTCTTCAAGGGATATATGTATTGTGTATTTTCTATATACGTACAGTATTATGTTTATTAAAGGATATAAATAGTCTTTATGTGATCAGTGATGAGGGTTTTTGAGAAGACTAATACCTTGTAGAAGTATTTCTGTGATTTGTGTTGAACAATATTACCAGATGCAGCCCATTGGCAAGAGTGGTGGTGTTGCTTTATCATTTCAATTTTTATCACAATCTTATAACATTTTTCTTAGACTTGAGTCACAGATGTTTAATTGATCCTTTAACCACAGCATATTATGCATGAAGGGACCCTGGTAGATTTTTCATCAGATCCCGGAAGCTTCAAGCTTTGCCTCTGACTCCATGTGTATTCAGGTGATCAGCCATTCTTTTGATTCCTCTTTTGATCTGTTGGACTTTGCATCCAGCTTTATTGCTGTTGTAAGGAGGCTCAGGGAATTACTGTGGACTATAAATACGTGACACATACATAAGACCCAGCAGTTTTCTGACGATAACCCTAGGTTACTATCACCTTGGTAGTTTTAGCATGGCTGTTGGTATCAGTCAATCCGGGCCTGTACTTTACTGGAACAGTCTGAGAGCTGGGTGGGATGACTGCTCCCATGTTTCCATGCCTGGCTTACATGGCCTAATTTTATGCCTGGTCAATCAGGTGGATGGAGGGGTGTGGTTGGTTGCCAAGAGAGAGTTGGAGCAACCAACAGAGCTGAAGAGAGAGGCTCTATCTTCCCCAGGCTAAAGCGACATACATTGGACTTTGAATACTGTGGGTAGTACTATGTGGTAGGCAAGAGCCACTGTTAAAGAGGGACTGTCTTTATGCTTAGTCAGTGGCTAGGCAGCCTAGGATTTATGTTATAACGTTTTTCATTGCAGTTTGTTCACACGGACTGTGTATATTTCTGTTGAGGCTGAAGACAAGCCATCTGGTTTATTTTGACTTATGGCTAAATAAACGCCAACTCTGGTAAACAGATGCCGAAAGACTCTGTCCTCAAATACCTTTGTGCTAATCCCTCACACTGTATAATGTATTAACAGTCTAGAGATATGGAAATAAGTATGAGCTATTATATAATATATCAAGGTGGTGTTTATTTCTCTATGATGATTTAAGTACAGTTAGGTAGATTCTCCTATGGTCCAGGAGCTGTAGGAATGATACAGACCCTAAAATGCATTCATATTATTATAGTGTAAATTAGTCCAAAAGGTGCATTGCCATTTCGGACATTTCTCAAAATCCACAGGACATCCTATGCATATGCAGTATAGGTTTGCAGTCGGAATGCCGCTTGAAGCATGTCCTCGTATGGTCCCGCACCATTATAAGTTCACTTGAATTTTCACATGTACTTTAGTGAGGGACGTTCCTGAATTGCTGCATTGGTCCAGTACATATGTGCCAACATTTAATTATGTATGCATGCACTGCATACTTCGTGCACAGCCATCACATAAAACCCAGCTCTGCTTCTGAAGAATATCATTATTCAGATTTCATTTCTTTCTCCTTCCTGTGTATAAATCCCTGAATCCTATCTTCTTTAACCAGAAAAGGCCAGGAAAATAAGAAATTATTGGCCGATTCCTATTCATCCCGACATCCATTTACTCAGGGCTAAATAATTATATTTTCCGTTTTAAAACAACATTTAGCCGAGAATAAATAGTCTATTTGGTATGGGGAGATAGTTGCCACACTCCAGTGACAGATTATTGATGCTTAGATTTAGCTCCTGAAGGTCATTTACAATGTGCAGCTTGAGGTTCGATGCAAAATTTTCTCTGGTTGCACCATGTGCAAATCTTTGTGCACAGATGGATGGTTTTGTGAATTTGAAAGAAATGAAATTATAAAAACAAAGCTGAAATTGTGATTTTGTTTTTCTATTTTCTGCCCTAATAAAAGCTAATTAATAAATAATATGCGCTTCTAAGTAGGACTAATAAAAGCTGCAACTTATTCCGCAATAAACAAGCATCTATGTGTTTCCATAAATAGATAATTAAAAGAGGTATGGCTCTCAGAAAGTAGGAACACAAAAAATATTTTTTCATTATGCAGAAAACTAAAACCGTACCGAAAGATAGAAAAACCACAGAACAAGCACTTTCTCGCCTTCTTCAGGCCCCTGTTTCCTGTGCAGGTTGTAGGCAGTTATACTGACATTTGAGCTCTGCTGGAATTGGTGGTAGAAGGATTTTGAAAAAAAATGACCCAGAGACCAGCTAAGTCGGGCAGGGAGAAGTTGCACATTGGACTACTCTGCATGGGCCGGTATGCCTACTTTAATTTCCAAGCCTTTTTTCTCTGAGGCATTGTAACGTTTCAGAGCCAAACATACCTTACTACAGTGAGGAAGCCTGTGATTATTTCATGTTGTCCGTGGTCCGGGCAGCATGAAACTGCTAAGGGTATTATCCCACATTGGACTTTCCCTATCAGAAAAACTGATGTGGAATCCTTGGCAAAAATTAAAGGTGACACCTTGGATTTCTGCTGAGGATTTTTACTTTTACCTAAGTGGTATTTGCCTCAAATTTGGATTCATCTTATCCCCCTTTAAACCCATGTCACTCCTGGCAGAGCAGAATCCGAGGCGGATCAGCTCAAAAAAAATGAAATGTCTGATCTTTTTTTTTTTTTTTGTCTACCGCATGGATTTTGGTGAGGAAAACTTGTACTATAGTTCACAGTGTGAACCACAGCAGGGACAAGCAATTTAAATGAATGGCAGATTACATGAGGATTTTAAGATGGAATCCAACATGGAAACCAAGCCAAATTCCTCAATTAAATCTGTTGTCTGAACATACGCTAACAGGTTTAACTCCTTAACGACACTGGGCATAAATCTACGTCTCAGTGCCGGTAAGGGGCTTTCGAACACCTGGGATGGCAGATAACACCCATCAATTACAGCACAGGCTGAGGCTGGATAACCCCTTAGACAATGTGGCGTCTAAATGAATGAGAGACAGTGCTGCGCACTACTCCTCACTCCGGCCGGGGCCCGCAGCGAGATTGCAGGGCCCAGATCGGTTAACATAGCGGCTGGAAACCTTGTGAAGGCCTCCATTGCCGCCATGTTTTTTGTTTTACTACTTTCTGCCCCAGACATGAAGTAGTAAAACCGCCATCTTTGTAAACCCTAATGCATTGTCTATACAATGCAATAGGCTGTACAAACGATTGTGACCCCCTAGTGGTGAAGAACCCTGAGGGGACTTTACATTAAGTTAAAAAAATATACATATACATATATATGTATATACACACACACACACACCACGCACGCACGCACACATATATACATGTATACATACATGCAGTCCTCAACTTACATCTGTTCCCTAGTTACAAATAGAGACTTACAGGCCATGCTGGCACTTGCAGTTACATGTTCCACAGCAGATAGTAGCTGTGGAACGACAAGTTCCAGCATGCACATGAGACGAAATCTCCTTAACAGGGGCACATACAGCAAAACAAATGTAAGAACCCTTCCATGCACTATCCAAAACAGAGATAAAAAAACCTTTTGTGCTGGAGTTACATTTAATAAATACACCTGTTCCAACTTACATACAAATTCAACTCAAGAACAAACCTTCAGTCTCTATCCCCTTTAGTAACCCGGGGACTCCCTGTATGTATGTGTGTATATATATATGTATGTATGTATGTATGTGTATATATACATATATATATATGTGTGTCTGTGTGTGCTGTGTGTGTGTGTTTTATATATATATATATATGTATATATTAATATATGTATATATTATGTATATATAAATATATTATACATATATATAAAATATATATATATATATATTATATATATATATATATATATAATATATATACTTTTAGGCTGCAAAAAAAATCTCTCAATCTGTTGTATAGGTGGAAGTGCAAAAAGTTATTGGTAGCAGAAAATGGCAATGCGGCGCAAATTTCAAAAATAGGAAATGTTTGGATTTTTTTAACAAAACTATACGGTAACATAATGCAAATCCTACAAATCTGGTATTGCTGGAATCGTATTAACCTGTAAAATAAAGAGAACTCATCATTTATATTATAGAGTGATCGATGTAAAATAAAAAACCTGCAAAGTTGGCGCAAGTAAATTTTTTTCACATTTTTCCCCACTTAAAATTGTTTTACGGTTTCCCAGTACATTCTATTATATGGTGAATGACGCCACTAGAAAGTGTATCTTGTCCCACAAAATAAAAGCTCTCATATGTCTATGTAGATGAAAAAATAAAAAAGTTATGGCTCTTGGAAGGCGAAGACGGAAAAACGAACGTGTCAACCAAAAAAAAAAACCGCATGGTCCTTAAGGGGTTCCAGGATGATTATTCGTACTGTATAATCTGTACACCTGCAGTTATGTAAATGTCACAATTGAATACAATTGCTCTGTTTTTGAGCAGAGAAACGCCTTTAGATATTTGAATTGATATTGGTGCAGTCTCATACCTTAAAACCATTCCATTTCCTTTCTCCGTTCCAAAGTAAAAGAATATTGCGACCTTCAAGTTGTATCATGTGAAATTGTATCCACGTAATGAAACAGTAACAATGTATCTTGTAGTGATAGGTCAGATGGTAGCTATTAACTGCGCAATTTCAAATGCCAGACTTCCGTGAAAATGTGGCAGGGCTATCTTTTATCTCAGTGGGATCTTCAACATCTCCACTTGTCATGAAAGATAAAGGTTTTCCGTTCACTCTATGCAGACCCGAATTAGCGTAGATCATTTACTTCTGAGCAGAAATGTACCCTTGGTACAGCGCGTTTCAGAAAGTCTCCTAATCACACGTGTCTCTTTGGATAGACCGAATAGATCTTTCTGCCTGACTGACAGATGAGCCAAGCGGAGGAACAGAAAGTTTAACTACACATAACTGACATTAAAGCCTCATGTTCCATCTGTTACCTGACTAATGCAATGTGTACAGTTTGATAGAGAAAACCTGCGTAGAAAATGGATTATTTCAGGGAATGGGCCTAAACCAGGTTAATGCTCATTAGATATTAAGCTGAAAATAAGATGAGGTGCGCAACATCAGTCGACTTACCAGCAAGTGCAGTTTAATTTTCTGGTTGCATTTTGCCCTGGAGGTGTGTGGATTGTGTTTTTACTATGTTTTGTGACCTAATTTTTTTTAAGGTTTCTGACACAGAAATATACTTTAAAAGGTTTTCCAGCGAAATATCAGAAAACTGAACTTTTCTGCTGGATGATGGAAAATAAGACTCCTTTGTATACCCTTACAGTCTTGAAGCCACCGCCATGACCACTGCAGGTTTCTCAGTAGAGTGTCAGGTACAATACATGACCTTGGCAGCCAATCATGGCTCCACACTGTGACCTTGCAAGCATTGGACCCTGTTGTGGTTAGCTTAGGACGAAGTCACTATGAAGTATTTTAAACAGAGACCCATCACATGTGAATGAACAGACTGTGGTGGTGGAGACTGTATTAGTTAAAGGGAGAGTTTTATGAAAGAGTCCTCATACAGCATTCATCCAGCTCTGTACAAACCTAGTGCAGCCTTCCCACGGGGGTCCGGCAATTTTGGGAAAAAAGGGATCCAAGGCACCGGGTTCCAACCAAAAAATATTTTCTTTTTTGTTACCCCATTAAAAGGGCAGCATTTCGTCCTTGCAAGGTGTTGTGAAAGACATTTCCATTGAGAGCCCTGCTGCTTTGGGCTCCACTTTCCAGGTGAAGGGAGAGATATAAACTGTAACTATTTTATTTTAAATGTACTCTGCTTACTCCTCCCCCTGCTTGGTCCCCTCCTTGCCCACCCCCGATGCATGTTTCGCCTAGGGCACACGACCACACCACCTATATGTGATTTAAAGGGCCAGCGTGCACTACCCTTTTCCACTAGCCTATCTTCTTTCAGCACTCTTTTTTTTTAATGGAACTTTACCACCCCATTTGTGCTAGTATGTTGTTGTTAGTTTCCTCGGCCTTCATGCCTGTTTGCCCGTATCCAGTCTCATCCCGGGTTTGCCTTGATTATCAGTTTCCCCCAATACTCCCCTCCTGCCCCGCCCGACCTGTTTGTTGTACCACGACTATTTCCTCCCTCTGTTTTTCCCCGACCTCATTTTTGGGACCCAGTATCACTAAAAACAACAACGTCAGGGGAGTTCCCCACAGCCAAGACCATCCTTCCTTGTGAAGAATTCCCCAGGTAGCTACCACTGGAGTAGTCTCTGTTAGCAATGGTTGGCACTTACCAGGTCATGTAACCAAGGCCGCAGTCAGAAATTGTAGTAAGATAATGGACAAATGAAGTTCAGTCATAACTAGTAGACAGGCTGAGGTCAGCACAGATAGCAAACAAGTAGACATTGTCAGACATGCAAACCTAATCAACTAACGGATATGGCAAGTTCCTTAAATGTATTTGTGGCAATAACGGTTTGCCACTTTTTTTTTGGGGTTTTTTCACTTGATTCACAGTATTTTATACTATTTGGGTCAAATGGAGTTTTTGTATTGTGAAAAAAAAGGAAAAAGTAAATTTTTTAAAAGCAAAATCTGTCCACATTGTTACTTTTTGGAAACATGCAAAAAATAGCCATGCCAAAAAGCAGGGTTAAAACAACTTTGCAGACTGCATGAATCAAAATGTGTAACACCCAATTTTTGAAAATTCCTGTGGGAAGGGTTCTTGTGAAAAAAACCCGGGAAAATTGGGGTCCATTGACCCTGCTTTAAAAGCCGTGGGGCGAGTGACTAGATGCAGCCGTGGAAAACCATGCTGGTCACTGGAACAGGTAAGCCGGCAAACCGTAACAGCAAACAACATTATCGTCTTTCAAAAGTCTTGAAGTAAAGCGGCTCAAATAATTGGGGGACTTTAAGAATTAGCAAGATTTTTTAAATGCTCAATGCTTTTAACCAGGGGAAAAAATTTTGTTGAAAATATCCTCCATGCACAATTTTTATTTGCATATTTTTTTAAAAACGAAAAGAAACTTTTTTTAAACTAAATAAATCGGAACAAAATTTTTTCAGAAAACAAAAAGAATCTCTGAAACGGCTTTACATTAAGGCATTGGTGATACCCTACAGTGAACAGCGGTCTGCTACACCCCCTTTATGTTTCCCCCCTGTAGGGCAGCCTAAGGAACCTGACAGGTTTCCTTAAAAGCCAGCATTTCATGCAGTAGTCATGAAGGTCTCTGGAAGAAGGTGTATGACGCTTAAACCATTTGGTCATCTTGACTGGTCCCGCAAAATTTAATCCATTGATACTTGTATTCTATCCCCCCAAGTTTAAAAAAAGTATACTTTACAGCGACAAAACGTTTCCAAACGTTGGGTCTCTTGAAGGCTGTTGGTATGTCGCGGTATAGGTTTGACTACCTTTTGAGGTTATTCAGATTTAACAAACTGGTTTTTTTAAATTTACATGTGAAAGTGAAATGGGCATGGTGAAAAGTCTACTGTGACTTTTTACTAAAATGTTTTAAAATCTAAGGTTTTTTAAAAATTTTTTTTGTTATCTGTTATGGATAAAAAAAAGTTTTTTTTTTTAGGCTATTTTTACACGGCTTAAAAATTGGGTTATTCCCCGTCCGTAATTAAGCGCCGGGTGGAAATTGCGGCTGGAAAAACGCCCAGTCATTCGGTAAATTTTACAGTTCTCATAGAGAACTTGGATTTAAAGTCTCCCCCCCCTGCTCGGGAATACGCCGAGGGGGGAGGTAAGTGACATTTAAATTACTACGGGTATACCGCCGCTGGTAAAAGCAAGTCTTGGGCCGCGAGGTGCCGGCCCCCCGCTCCTGCCCCGGGGCCCCACGCCAATTGGGGGGGGAATTTTCGCCCTGCAAATAGGCCCCGGGAAAACCCCCCTTAGGTTATTTTCCTTTTTTTTTTTCCCCGCCCTTGTTGCATTATTACTTTTTTTTCACATCAATTCGTCAGATGGGCTCTCTGTTTTCTGTCTCCAGCTCCCTGAAAAAATGCATTTTTAATCAAAAATTTTCATCAGATGGCATTATTTTTATCAAAAGTTTCTTAAAATGGGGGGTTCATGAAATGATTTTTTTTTAATACGTTTTTAGTTGTGTGTTTTGTACCCAAATACGCATCTAACATGTGCAGTGTGATTTACATTACTTTCAATGTAAAACACGCTTCGGCCTTCGGACGATACGTGTTTTACATGCGTCTTTCGGATCCGTTCAAAGAATTGACATGCAATTCTTGATCCGTTTGACGCAGTAGACGCCCTATTTAAGACTATAGGGTGCGTTTTTGCTGCAGCAAAAATGCATCCAAACACTCACCTGCGTGTTGCATGTGTTTTACGCAGCACTTTTGAATGCGTTTTAGGGATGAACACGATATCAATAAAATATTGAACTACGCCATTTGTAGTGTTTGGCGATGTGCCGTTGGCTATGGAGATCGATCGATAGTCGATAATCCGGCAGCTTATCGATAGGTTTTTTCGATAGTGAGCCATCGATTATGCGCGATGACCCATTAAAGGCTATGGGAGAGCAACAACACCTTCATTATTACTCCCAAAGAAGGCTGGAAAGCTGAAATTAACATCCACAACAGTCACAAATGGATACGTGCTACATCTTAGGCAACACACTTTGGTTATAAAAGTCACAGAAAAAAGATCACAGACCATTACATCCCTGTCTTGTACCACAGCCTGACCACTTAAACCATGCATCACCCTCAAATTAAAATAGTGCCAGAAGGCAGTTTGATTTTGAACCATCATGTTACTTAAAATCTGGACAATTGAATTTCCCTGTCCTGTGGAAACGCAGCATGAGCCCCAAACCTGCATGACCCCCACATTTAAAAAGTGCCGCAAAAAGGAAGTCTTTCAACCACCCATGTTTAGTTGAACTGACATTGATATTCCACTGGTTCCCTGGAACGACAGCATGTGCCCAATCGGCATGACCTCCACATTTAAAAAAGTGCTGGAAAAGGAGTCTTTCAACCACGATTTTAGTTTCACTGACATTGGACTATACCTGTCCTGGGACACAGCAATGAGCCCAAACCTTGCATGACCCCCACATTTATAATGTGCCGGAAAAAGGAAGTTTTCAACCAACCATTTTTAGTTTCACTGGAATTGATATACCTGTCCTGGGCCACAGCATTGCCCAGAACCTGATTGACCACATTTAAAAAGTGCGGAAAAAGGAGTCTTTCAACCACCATTTTAGTTTAATGGAATTGACTATACCTGTCCCGGGCACAGATGGCCTAAACCCGCATGACCCCAAAATTTAAAAGTGCCGGAAAAGGGTCTTTAAACCATTTAGTTGAAATGGACATTGTATCCGGGTTTTGGGCCAGCATGGCCCCAAACCGCTGCCCCAATTTAAAAAGTGGAAAAGGGGGGCTTTCAAACCACCCTTTTTTTTGTTTTCTGGACATTGACTATACCCGTCCTGGCCACGCAGAGCCCCCCAACCCTGCATGACCCCCCACATTTTTAAAAAATGCCCGGAAAAAAGGGTCTTTTTAACCCCATTTTGTTTAATGGACATGCTATACCCGTCCTGGGCCCAGCTGGCCCCAAAAACCCGCATGACCCCATTTAAAAAGTGCCGGAAAAAGGGTCCCTTTTAACCACCATTTTAGTTAAAAGGACATGATTTTACTGTCCTGGGCCCCCGCTGAGCCCCAAACCTGCTGACCCCCACATTTAAAAAAGTGGGAAAAGGAGTTTCAACACCATTTTAGTTTCCTGGACATTGACTTCCCCGTCCGGGCCCAGCATGGCCCCAAACCCGCATGCCCCCACATTTAAAAAGTGCGGAAAAAAAGGGGTTTTCAAAACCCTTTTTAGTTTATGGACATTGACTTATGTCCTGGGCCCCGCTGAGCCCCAAAAAATGATGACCCCCCCCCATTTAAAAGGCCAAAAAGGAGTCTTTCAAAACCACCATTTTAGTTGGAACTGGACATTGATATAGTCCTGGGGCCCAGCATGACCCAGGGCGGGGTTTCGTGGGTGCGGTGAAAACCCCCGGTGGGGTCCCCTCAAAATTTTTAACACGCAGGTTAAAAGCTTTTGACGCAGCAAACGAAAACTGTCGGTGAAAGCAGAGGGGGGAAGGGAAGTGAGAACTCCGCCCTTTCCCCTGTACAGTCATTCCTGGGTTTTTCGCTTGCCCCCCCGTATGAGTGTGGACCAATTTGGGTTCACTTGGAAATATGGGGTTAACGCTTGTTACACCAGGTGCCCTTTATCTTGGCATTTTTTTTCTCATTTTACTCAAGTGTGGAGGAAAAGGTTCTGTACTTTTTTCCTTTTCCCTGCTCCATTCCATGTCCTCTGAAAAAACCCACATTGGTAAGTTTTCCTGTACCCCCCCCTTGTACATTCAGAGGGGAAATTTTTTAACAGTTTTTGTACTTTCAAGTTTTTTTTTGACTTTAAAATTTTAGAAAAAAACCTTTTTTTAAAAAAGGGTGGGAAACCCCCATGTCTTTTTTTTCTTTTTTTCATTTTATTAAATGGGTTGTCTCAAAAAGGGGTTGATAGCTTTGTTAAAGATCTTGCAAAAAAAAAGTTTATTTTGGGATTTGTGTCCCTTTTAAAAAAGTCCTACCTAAATTTCCCGTTTTTTGACGCAACCCTCAAAACCCCTTTGGCCCCCTCTTGGGCAATTGGGGAAAGGGAAAAAATGGGCTGTTAGGGAAACAACATTTTTTTTGTTTAGGGGGCCCGTAGTATTTGCTGCGGGACGCAAAAAATGCCCCCCAAAAAATTCAAACCAATGACCTTGAGCCCCTTTGGGCAAATTGTGGGAAAAACAAATGTTTTAGAAAAAAACATTTTTTTAGTTAAGGGGAACCCGTAGTAAAAGCTTTCATGTTTTCCCGCAAATGCCCCAAAAATTCTTGCATGACCCCCGAGGGCCAATTTGGGGCAAAGTGTTTAAAAACAAAAAGTCTGTTAGAAAAAAAAAAACCCCCTTTTATTTTATAATAAAGGGCCCTTAGTATTGCTGATTTCAAAAAGCATGACCCCAAAAAATTATAAAAAAAGAACTTCTGGGCCACTAGTTTTAAAAAAATTTTGGGGGGAGAAATAATTAGAAGCCACATTTTGTTCCCAAAAGGGCCCTGAATTTTTGCTGTATCTCACGGTACATGACCCCAAAAAATTATAAATTTGACTTCTCGCCGTATTAAAAATTGTGAGGGAGAAATGCCATCTTAGAAGCCCAATTTCTGTTCCAAAGGACCATAATTTTGCTTTTATCTCACAGCAACATGACCTCAAAACCATTGACAATGGGGAAAACTTCTTAAGATAAAGTGGTAAATGGAATACGGTGTTGTCATAAAACCCCTTTGCTGTCTTTTACAGTCTCTCACAGCAAAAAGAAAAAAAAAAATGAAGTTGGGAAAAAGGAATAAAAATTGCTAGTAAAAAATTGATCTTTTTAAAAAAAAAGTTTTAAAGGGACCATTTCTGTTTGAAAAGGAATGTGAAGTAGACCGCAACTAATGGGTGACCTCGGCAATTGGGGCCACAACATCATCAGAGATCCATGCCTGATTCTTTGATGAAAGTCAACGATCCACATTATCTGTTGGAAAGCCGGATGGTTTGTCTGTAATGATACCCTCCAGCTGTGCTGAAAGGTTCCGCTCAGATATGACGTGGTGCTGGGCAGGACAACACTCTATGGCGTGAGGGAGCCAGCTCGGGCCATTCGTCCATTTTGGATACCCAGAAGTCTATTGGGTCGGAACACATGAAAAACATCGGTGTTGAGACGCAGATGTCTTTGCCCCATAATCTTAAGTGATCTCTGTGTGTTGGATGTGTCCCCTTGCATTGCATGCGTTGGTGAGGGGGGTAAAACAAAGATTGCCAGAGGTCACCATTAGGCTTTCGCCACCTTGCCTGCTGCTGCCGCTACGCCTACTTGGCACTCTCTGCTGTCACGTCGGATGTTTTTTCCCCCGGGACATTTGGGGAACGTGAAGAGACGCAAACAGATGTCTCCAGGGTTTATCAATCAGCAAGGTCTCCATTTCCTGCATTTTACTCTCTATTTGGGTGGGTGGAAGGAAAGTGCTGATTTTTGTTTTGTACCGGGGATCCAGGAGGGTGGCCAACCAGTAACTGTTGTTCATTTTGATGGCCTTAATGCGAGGATCATGTTGGAGGAAATGGAGCATCCAAGCATCATGTGAGAGATGGAGCCTTGATTTCCAAGCCTCTGGGTCGAGGGGCACTAGCCAAATGGGTCTTCCTTCATCTTCCTCCTCCGCCTCAAATTCGCGGGCCAACCTCTTTCCAAGGCAGGGAGTGGTTTAAATTTGGGTTGTCTAGGAATTACCCCTCTTTCCCCCCTCCGCTGCTCCGGCACAGCTTCAACACAGCCCTGACTTGCCTGAGATGATGCCCTGAGAGCTGATGCGCCACCTTGCACTAGCTTCTGGACCCGAACCACTGCCTAATGAAGATGATGGAAATTGTGAAACTGTCGGGCCTTGTGGATTTGACGGAGAGAAAGGCTCCGTGTCCGCATTGTGCCCGTTCCTCCTCCGTCGCTGGTGGGACTGTTGTTTTCAGAGTTTTCCAACGTTTCTTCCAGAACTAAGATCACCAAAATGCTCATGTGACAAGGGCTTGTCCGCACTGACCATTTTGGTGGTTCTTCAAAATGGCAAGGAGGGTGCAGAGCTCTTTCACCTGCTTCCACTCTCGGTGGTTCAAAAACCCCCAGGGGCCGACCGCTGTTGTCAGGCCATGTGTCACTTCGTACTGCGTAATGGCATTGCGCCTGCTTGCCACAATGCTGGACATGTGGAGGGTGGAATTCCAGCGTGTTGCCACCGTTCAACAATGAGACGGTTGACGGGGAGGCCGAGCTGACGCTGCAAGCAGCCAGGCGGGACGAAGCAGGGTGGGAACGGCGGAAGTGCGAACTCAGACCTCGAGCCTTCTTCAGCAGGCAAATCCAGACCCGGGTAGCTCTTTAGAAATTTATGGACGACAAGGTTCATGACATGTGCCAGGCAAGGGATGTGCTCCAGCCTACCCATCTTAAGGGCGCCAGCAGATTTCGCCCATTTTTCGCACACCACCTTGCCTGGGCACAAGGTTCTTGTCACCCAGCCAGCGCTCGGTCTCTTGCTTAGAGCCGTCCACAGCTCTGAACCCGTGTGGGGGACGGTCTCCAAGGCAGATTAATTTCAACACGGCCCGGTGTCTCTGGGCACGTGATGCCACCAGAGGACCTTGGGGGAAAGAGCCCTGCACCATCCCCGCGGTTTTGAAGAGCGTGCGACGAGCCTGAGAGCCACCGTCACCCCCAGAGACATCCACCCAGCTCACCCAGTGAGCTGTCCATAGATATAGCGGCATTGCCATTGCTTACTAGTCCATGTGTCGGTGGTGAGATGGACTTTTCCGGACACAGTTGCAGACACGCGCTTGAAATTTTTTAGATGAAAGTGGCTGCGCCAGGGCAAGGGAAGGCTTTTTCTGGCAAAGAATTGCTGCTCGGGCATCTGGTTTTTGGGGGCAGGCGGAGGGCAATTGACGTGGCGAACCCAATCTGTGTCCACAGACGGGAAAGGCAACCATTTCCAAGGCCAAAAAGCCTGGCTAATGCCAACATTCCAGGCTTTTCTGGCTTTGGGTGGTTTGGGTTAAAGTGTTTCTTCTGCTCCCAAACCTGGATGACAGAGGCTGGTGCTAGACGTGGTCGCTGTACGGCGTGCGGTTTGTCAGACTGGCGGAAGGAGAGAGGGGTAGGATGGGTCTCTTGTGGTGCTGGTTGGGTACTGGGCGCCGGTGTGAGGCTGAAGCGTGTGGCTGATCCTGATGTTCAATGACCTATGAGAGACCATGGGCAGCTGAGGAAAGCTTGGTGGTGGCGGAGGAGGAGGAGGAGTAGACGAGGGTGTGAAAAAATGGTGCAGGCCCAGGCATCGGTCTGCCTTTTTTGGCCAAGTGTTCCCCCCATTCAACTCAGGCATTCGTGAATTGACATAGGACATGTGGTGGTGGTTTAACCACTTAAGGTTTATTGCCTCTACTTATGGTTTACTGGCAAAGGCGGCATTGACATCGCTGGAGTGATTCAGAGCTTGGTCTCAAAGAAGGCCAAGCTTGAGAGGTCCTGGACCTTTTTGACGGCAATAAGCCGATGAGCGGGTCGTTTGCGCTGAAACGTTGGCTGGCGGACGGAATCATATCCAGCGGACTTCTGCGGACGCCCCCTCTCCCTTTTTGTGCGGGACCCGTTATTGAAACTACCCATAGTCTTCCATCCTGTCTGTGATGAAGGCGCTCGCAAGCAAATTCTGCGGAAAAGACCTGGATGATCCGCAATGTCGTCATCATCATCATCATCAACACAGGTGGGACTTGGTTCTTCTCTGAACTTTCTGCATCCAGAAGCTGCGGGCTCACAAGCAAGGGGCCACTGCAATGGCGTTGCCGTCCGACCGGATTTTTGCCGATTGACCGGCTTCCTTCACCTCTCTGATGCATAGTAAACTGGGCTAGTTAGAGCAGACTAAATCATCCTCTTGATCTTTTAACATGCTTTACTGACCGCCCAACACCGCATTTTGTTCATCAAAGAGGTCCGCTGACAATGGATTGATCACAGTGGTGGGTCACGAGTTGACATTTGGGGCTGCTTCATGTTGGGAAGGATGCTGATGATGTGATGACGACATTTGGGCCGGTGAATGCTAGGAGAGGAAGGTGAAGACTGCTAGAGGGCAGGTTGCATTAACCACTGAAGGACGAATTGGCGACGATGTTCGTTACTTAGGATTCACCGGGCCCCTGACCACCCACGATGAAAGGCCTGACGGTCTTGCAACTGTACGATCCGCTTGCATGGTGTTTGTCGCCAAGCACTGGAAGGAGCCCTTCTCTCGTACCTCTACCTCCATGTGCTACCCCCTCTTTTGCTCCGCTTACCAATGCATTTTGCTCCATGTTCACGCAAATATAAAAATTGAGAAGGTATGGAATAGTTTTGGGAAAGTTACTCTTATTAAAAAGACTGTAAATCAATGGCTTACTCCTCCAAATCACCTCTAAGCAAACCAAATTGCTGGATTCAAATTTAACTGCAGGGTGTCTATCAAAAAATCTGGACTGGGCAAAGTCCCAAAATACCGTATCTGTTATGTTTTGGTATAATAAACGGTATTTTTTGCAACTTTCAATTCACTGTGGTGAATATAGATTGCTGTTTTAAGCTTTACGTGGATGCTGTGTCATGAACAATGTGGGTGTGCAAAAGTCAAAAAACAAGTAACTGTTATGTTTTCGTATGATACACGGTATTTTTTGCACCTTTCAATTCACCTGTGGTGAATATGAATTGCTGTTTTAAGATTTACGTGGATTGCTGGCAATGAACAATGCTGGGTGCGAAAAAAGTCCTAATAAACACGTAACTGTTATGTATTCGTATGATACACCGGTATTTTTGGCAACAAACAAGCTGTGCTGACTACAAGATTGCGATTGTAATTTAACTGCAAGGTGGATATATCAACAGTCACAGGTGTAATGGGTTAAAGTTAAATGAACACATATCTGAACATGTATACTGATAATAAAGTGGAAGTTTTGCCACCCCCTAACAAAGAGACCTGCATGTTATAGAAATGATGTGTATCCTATATAATGTTCAGGTGCCCAATAGCCATGGAAATATTTCTAATAGCTCACAAACTGTTTAATAATAAAATATTCCACTACTAATGTCTACACTAAGTCTTGGTGAACTTTATACCAGTGTTCTGTATAGATTAAGCTTGTCTCCGTGTTCGCCCGCGGGGCCCCCCCCCCTGCCCCCCCGCCAGTGAATTTACAGCGGTAGATGCCTCCTTTAAAATTCTCTACCTAACTTACATAGAATCTTCAATCTCTAATATATAAAATTGGAAGGATCACAGCTAATAGTAGAGGTTTTCTCTGTGCAGAAAAATGACTAATTTCGCTGAGCTGTTTGGCCACAGGCACTGAGCGCAGGTCCTATCCTATGAGACGTGAGAGACACTGAGGACTGAAAACAGGAAACGGCTGTTCTATCGGTTATAACGAAGGTATGTGATTTTTTCCAGCCTATCGCAACCATACACATCTCAGTTCATGAGTCGTCGCACACACCATATCACACCTGCTATATTCTGTAATCTGATATGTGGGGCCGCCAAAATTACAGGTAGCCGCGAAAAAAAATGGGGGGGGGCGCGATCTTAATAAGGATGATGCTAGATTTTAACCTTATTTATCGCATGATCTGGAAATTTCGATCACCATAAAAACCATGCCGATTTCAAACTTTGTCGATAAAATCGCTCAAACACTACTTTATTGGGTGTTGCGAACGGGAATTAACTCATCTAACATTGTGTATAAAAAATACTTTCAAAAAACTGCAGGGGGGGTGTTATGTTGTAGTTATCACACTTGATAAAAAAAGCAAAAACGATTTATATTGTAAAACTATAAATAAAAACTTCCTAAATTAAATTCTGAAAACAAATGTCAGTTACCAAAAAATATACTAAATGAAGTTCACTGTAAAAATAGCATAGTGCCACTTTGTGTATCTGTGGGTCTAACAGTTTAGGGGGTCTTGCTGTGGCCAGGACACGGACAATGTCCCAGTTAACTAAAATAGTGGTTGAAAGACTCGCTTTTTCCAGCACTTTTTAAAACTGGGGGTAATGCAGGTTTGGGGCTATGCTGTGGGCCCAGGGACGTTTTGTCAATGTTCAGTTCAACTAAAAATGGTGGTTCAATGACTCCTTTTTCAGGCACTTTTTAATCTGTGGGTCAGACAGGTTTAAGGGTCATGCTATGGCCCAGGACAGGTATAGTCAATGTCCAGTTCAACTAAAATGGTGGTTCAAAGACTACTTTTTCAGGCACTTTTTAATCTGTGGTTCAGACAGATATAAGGGTCATGCTATGGCCCAGGACAGGTATAGTCAATGTCCAGTTCAACTAAAATGGTGGTTGAAAGGACTCCCTTTTCCGCCACTTTTTAAATCTGGGGGTCATGCAGTTTGGGGCTCATGCTGTGGCCCAGGACAGGTATAGTCAATGTCCAGTTCAACTAAAATGGTGATTGAAAAAACTCCTTTTTCCGCCACTTTTTAATTGTGGGTGTCATGCAGGTTTGGGGCTCATTCTGTGGCCCAGGACAGGTATAGTCAATGTCCAGTTTAACTAAAATGGTGGTTCAAATATTCCTTTTTCCGGCACTTTTTAATCTGTGGGTCAGACAGGTTTAATGGTCATACTGCGGTCCGGGTCGGGTCTAGTCAATGTCCCGTTCAACTAAAAAGGTGGTTGAAAGACTCCTTTTGCCGCCACTTTTTAAATCTGGGGGTCATGCAGGTTTGGGGCTCATGATATGGCCCAGGACAGGTATAGTCAATGTCCAGTTCAACTAAAATGGTGGTTGAAGACTCCTTTTTTCCGCCACTTTTTTAATCTGGGAGTCATGCAGGTTTGGGGCTCATGCTGTGGCCCAGGACAGGTATAGTCAATGTCCAGTTCAACTAAAATGGTGGTTGAAAGACTCCTTTTTCCGCCACTTTTTAAATCTGGGGGTCATGCAGGTTTGGGGCTCATGCTGTGGCCCAGGACAGGTATAGTCAATGTCCAGTTCAACTAAAATGGTGGTTCAAATATTCCTTTTTCCGGCACTTTTTAATCTATGGGTCAGACAGGTTTAATGGTCATACTGCGGTCCAGGTCAGGTGTAGTCAATGTCCAGTTCAACTAAAATGGTGGTTAAAAGACTCCTTTTTCCACCCCTTTTTAATCTGTGGGTCATGTAGATTTAAGGGTCATGCTCCGGTCCAGGGCAGGGATAGTCAATGTGCAGTTCAACTAAAATGGTGGTTCAAGTAATACTGCCTTCTGTCACTTTTTAATTTGTGGGTCATGAAGGTTTAAGGGTCATGTTGTGGTACAGGACAGGGATAGTGAATAGTCTGTCAGTTTTTCTGTGACTCGTGTTGCCTAATTGTCTTGCCTAAGATGTAGCACATATCCATTTTACTGTTGTGGATGTTAATTCCAGCTTCTCCTCCCCTGTTTGGGTGTAAGAATGAAGGTGTTGTTCCTCTCCCATAGACTTTAATAGTCATCGTCGATTATCTATTATCGGATATCGGCATGATAATTGACGTAATCGACTATCGATCCGATGACGATAGTTGACGCAATCGCTCATCACTAATGATGAGGAACGTCCTGGATGACCGAGAGTGGTTGTTGTTCTGGATATCGTCAATGCTGTGCACAACCTCAGCGAATCAGTGAATTTCAGCTAAAAGAATAGCAGACGTCATGGGAATTTCTCGTGAACGTGATTGTGTCATTATCCATGAACATTTGAACATGAAGAAGCTTCTGCAAAGTGGGCCCCCAAATGTTTGAAAACAGATGAGAAAAGCTGCGATTGAAAACTTCCCGGTCCATTTGTCAGCATTTCCAGACTGATAAGAACTTCCTGGATCGACTGATCACTATGAATGAGACTTGGATTTATTTGTCTGACCCTGAAACCAAGGAACAGTCAAAAGAGTGGAGGCAAAGTGGTTCTCCTCGTCCAAAGAAGTTCAGGGTGCAAAAATCAGCCACTAAGGTGATGATATAGGTGATCTGGGATAAGGAGGGCGTGCTGCTAGTGGACTATCTTCAAAATGGCATTGAACTTTTGGATCACTTGAAGGAGCTCTCAAGGCCAAAAGGCGCGGCAAGCTGTCCAAAGGAATCTTGTTCCTGCAAGACAACACCTCTGCTCTCACTGCACAAGGGGGTGGG